>JADDOH010004706.1:0-255155 GCA_016648135.1 Agrypnia vestita
TCAATGGGTACATTCAGTACATTGTATTAGCCTATTACAAAGGTTCAACAAAGGTACTTAAGGGTACCAAAGGTATTATAGTGCGAGTACAGCACTATATTGAGTGATTAGTTGATTTTTTGGTATTTCGTGAGTTGTTTTTTTATTTTAATTATTGGTATTTAATTAACATCTTTGAATTAGTGAAACATTTTAATAACATACGACGAGTGTTTTAGTAAGTTAAAAAATATTTTTTTTGGATGCGGTTTTCAAAACATTTAAAATCTATTTTTATCAGCGTGTACGCGACTTTTTAGATAAACATTAAATTTGTTTATAAACATTTTTAGTTCATTGCACCTTGTGTGATTATTATAGCATTCTATGTTAAAATATTGTTTTTAAAACTCTTGTATGTTTATTTTTGTTTCCAGCTTTAATTAAGTGTTGTTTTATAAGTAACCACACGCATTAAAGATTTAAGGTATATAAATACCTATATTATATATGTATATACATATACAAGTTGTAATATATCATACTATTATAACGTGTACGTTATAATATATTATATTATAAATAAGGATCAATTATATTATAAATAAACACGACATCAAAAACTAGGATACAATATGGCATTCATTCGTGTTTGCGCGTCGCGCCCGCCACAACCAGTGCTCGCGGCGAAACGTCAAGGACGACTGCACAGAGTATCGGAGATCAGAGCGGCGAAGGCTCGCGCACGCGAACGATGGGTTTCGCTCGCGAGTGGGGAGCGCTCCGCGCTCGCGAGTGGGGAGAGCTCCGCGCTCGCGAACTAGAGAGCACTCGCTCACTCGCCGCACGCGAGGGATGGTCCGCTCTGTCTAGTAGGACTACAAATGAAGTGAACACATTGTAGTGTTCAAATTGGTGAACGTGTGCGTGTTGAAGTCTTCATTCTGAAATGAAGTTTTTCCCTTCGCTACTGTCCATAGAAGCCAGGTAGACCATAGACTAATTATAATTAACTTTATAATGTTTATTGAAGATGGCTGGTACCTATTTCATCAGGGCCAGCACCAATTATTATTATTATTAGATGTATGGTTCCCGTGGTTAATAGGGTCAAGGACATAAGTGTTGTGACGGTAGGTTTTCTGAAAACTGAACTGAAGTACCTATTCGGAGAATAAATTTTCAATATCTGTTCCATTATTGACTTACAGCTCTCTAAGGTACATGCATTTTGGAACACCTTGAGTTTTATTAAAAGATTTGTCGTAGCTCCACATTTTTTTTGGATTTGACGATTTTTGAATTTTTTAAGTAGACACCAAGATTTGCCCTCGCGACTTAAATCCTTAAGTCGTTTACGTAAGAGAGAAAATTTATCATAGCCAGCTCGACTTTTTAATCTCCTATATTTATTAAAATATTTAGCCTTTTCTTTGGTTATCTTTAAGGATGGAATCGTACCACGGAGGATATTTCGAATTTCACATGAACTTATGGGGTGTACGAAGATTTACAGGGCATTTACAAAAAGTTATAGAAATTCTCAAGCGCTGGTTCTGTTGGAAGCTAGAGATGTGGAATAAATTCAATCGAAGTCTCCATGTTTATAAAGAAGAACTTTCCTTTGTTAAGTGGAGTACCTAACTATCACCTCCACAACATAAGTATTTTCAGAACAGGTTTTTCTCTAAACGCTATACGACTTCGAATTGGCAATTTATAATTTCTTACATAATATGGAAAATGTGGACCAAAGGAAACAGATCATCGCCGTGTGCAGTGATTACTTCTTTTTTTATTATTAATATTTAAGTGTATAAAATATTTAACATATAATATGATATGAGTACATAATTTCATTTTGATGGATTTTTTTCAAATTTTTTAGTCCCATGAAAGTATGAACTTGTATATGAAACTGGAGAATGTCACAAAGTGTGATAGATAATTGTTTTTTTTATAATATTCAATACATTCACGCAAAGTAATATTTATAGAAGTATTGAAACATAAGAATGTTAAGTTAATACTACAATATTTAAAAATTAACATGTTAAGGTTAATAAAATCTCATCACTCAATTGTTCAATAATTTTACACGCTTTTTGAACTTTGCATAATGTTGAATAGTTCTAATATTCTCTGGTAAATTATTGAAATATTTAATTCCTAGGTATCTGTAGTGGTGTTGCGTGGCTGTTTTCCTGCGTCTAGGTATATTCAGGGTCCCAATCATGTGCGCTTTTTTGCTACGTCTATTTTGATCTTGAACTATATATTTTTATTGATAGTTTTTCTTTGTGTATTTGTAATAAAATTGGTTTTATATATGCTGTCTAGATTTGGGACGTTGAATTCTTTTTTTACAGTAATTCCGTAGGATACGTTCTAGGTTTCTTTAAAATTATTTTTGTGGTCAATTTATGTATTATTTTTAATGTCTGCAGGATGGTTTAATGAAAGCATTTGATCGTGTGCATCACCCCACCTTGTTATGAAAACTGTCATCTTTAGGCACACATGGGGACTTATTCAGATGGCTCAGTGGGCCTGCTGGACCTGCACGGCGAGGGAAGGGGTGTGCTTGATTTCCAAGAATAAGTACACTAATTAATTTTTTCACATTTATACTTGCGTCATAAGAAAATTGTATTTACAATGATACAATTTTACATAATTTATATTAAGACTAGCTGTAACCCGCAAAAACGACGGATCTTGCGCGACTTGACGCGTCTTGAAATGTTACCACTTTTACTGTGAAAAGAAAATTACTATTAAGTTACGGACATTACTCGAAGATACGATTGAGATGCTGGGTACTTTATAAATAAATATATAGACTTCAAAATAAACACTGTACATCATTCAAAAGATGATTTTGTGGTACAGTATGTTTTGACTTCATTTTTCCTTGCTCTCCTCTCATTTCAGTACCGATAAATCGGCGTTTATTGGACAAAGATAATTACTTGATACATATAAATACAGCATACTGTTAACATTTATCCTATATTACTAACTTTATTTTACAAGAATTTGAGAATTTTTATTGAGACAAGATATAATCATAATCGTATGATATAAACATAAGCAAATGCGTACAAGATAAATATAATAATAAAAACATAACCTATTATAAAATTATTTTTGCATTCTTGAAATGTTTAATATTTAACTCCTGTGTGTCGGTGGTGTAACGTAGGTCTACATGTCATAGAAAATATTAAAATTAAAACTAAAACGTAATATTTTTTGTAATCATCGAATAAACATTTTCACACCAAAATGAATAAATTAAATTGTTATGAATATACGGATTTTTTACTTAAAAAAAATGTATTCAATACTCTCGTATTTTCGGCCAGTGAGTAAAGGAGATCAGTATATTTCACGTCGCAGTTAAATCGAGTAAGAAAGAGCACGACAATACCACACATTACATGTAGGACAGGGACGCGGTTGCTTGTGTTTCGGTGAAAGAAAAAACAATATAAAAAGAGCACGGTAGAATCGCGTAAATTAAGTAAGAAAGAGACGGACCGCGTCGACGAATTCAGTTGGTAATGATTCGTCGGCGTTAGCGCACGCGAATTCAATATACCATAATTTTCTGATAATTTAATAAAACAATGGAATTATGCATGTTTATATTACATAATTATATAAAGGGATCGTCAAAAGTCTTATCCGAATTGAAAATATATTTTCTTTGTCACATATTAAAAACTTTGTCAATTTTGAATCATGTAACGCTGTGTTATACCACCATTCCCGAAGGTATTTTTAGCACAGTCTTTTAAGATTTAATGTACATTTTGGAAACGAATGTTCTGTGAATTGTTGAGTTTTTTGCATTGGGGTTCTCGTAGTTTTTTTATTTCCACAACACAACCTTTTTTATCCTATCCTACCGTCCTTATTATAAAAAATCGGGACATTTCCTCATCAAATCTGGACAATGTTCATTGCATACAAAAATTTGAGTTTTCTAGCACATTGGAGAATTACATACAGCTCAGGAAAACGTTTCTATAGTGTGTGTTTAAGCAGGTGTTTCTTTATCTTAAATTTCTCGTAACAAGTATAAGTACAATGACAGCACGAGAAAGCCTTCTCTCCAGTGTGTCTAAGCAGGTGCATCTTCAAGTGTGAACTTTGATAAGAAGAATAACTACAAATCGAGCAGGAAAATGGTTTCTCTCCAGTGTGCTTAAACATGTGTGTCCTCAAGCTTGATTTGTGGGAACAAGAATAATTACACTGAGCGCAAGAAAAACGTTTTTCACCAGTGTGTGTTTGCTCGTGGCTTTTCAAGCTAGATTTCTGCGAACAAGTATAATTGCATTGAGAGCAAGAGAATGGTTTTTCTCCACTGTGCGTTAGAAAGTGTCTCTTTAAGTTTTGTAGCTGAGAGCTAGAGTAATTACATAGAGAGCACGGGTATGGTTTATCACCAGAGTGTGTAAGCTCGTGTGTTATTAAACCAGATCTTTGCCTACAAGTATAACTACATTGAGAGCAAGAAAATGGTTTCTCTCCAGTGTGTATAAGCAAGTGCTTCTTTAAATCAGATCTACTAGCACAAACATATTCACAATGAGGACATGAGAAAGGTTTCTCTTTAGCCTCTCCAGAGTGTTTAAGCTCGTGTCTTTTTAAATGTGCTTTTTGTGTAGAAGTATAACTACATTGAGAGCATGAGAAAGGTTTGACGGTACTATGCGTAAGAGTGTGTTGTTTTAAGCGCGATTTCTCTACACAAGCATAATTACACAGAGAGCAAGAAAAAGGTTTTTCTCCAGTGTGTGTTAGCTTGTGCTGCTTCAAGCGTGATTTAGAAACACAAGAAAAATTACAAAAAGAACATGAAAAAGGTTTGTCTCCAGTATGCGTGAAACCGTGATCTTTCAGACTTGATCTATCTGCACAAGTATAGTCACATTGAGAGCAGGAGAAAGGTTTCTCTCCAGTGTGTTTGAAAATGTGTCTCTTTAAGTGGTGTAGCTGAGAGCAAGTGTAATCACACTGAGAACACGAGAAAGGTTTATATTCAGAGTGTGTAAGCTCGTGGATTTTTAAACCAGATTTTCGCGAACAAGTATAACTACATTGAGAGCATGAAAATGGTTTCTCTGCAGAGTGTGAAAGTACGTGGTATTTTAATCCTGATTTTTCCGCACAAGAATAACTACATTGAGAGCACGAAAAAGGTCTGTCATCGGCATGTTTTCTTTTCTCGTGACTTTTTAAACTAGATTTCTGCGAACAAGTAAAATCACATAGAGAACAAGAGAAAGGTTTCTCTCCACTGTGTGTAAGGAAGTGTCTCTTTAAGTTTTGTGCCTGAGAGCAAGTGAAACTACATTGAGAGCACGAGAAAGGTTTCTCACCGGTGTGTGTAAGAGAGTGGTTCTTGAAGTTTTTTAGCCGTGAGCAAGTGTAATTACATTGAGAGCACGAGAAAGGTTTATATCCAGAGTGTTGAAGCTCGTGCCTTTTTAAATCTGATTTGTACAAACAGGTATAACTACATTGAGAGCATGAAAAGGGTTCCTTTCCAGTGTGTATAAGCGAGTGCTTCTTTAAATCAGTTTTGTTAGAACCAAAATAATCGCACTCAGGACATGAGAAAGGTTTCTTGTCAAGGTCACTTGTGTGACTAAGAATGTGGCTCTCTAGCTTAGATTTTCGATAACAGGCAAAACTACACAGAGAGCAGGAGAAAGGTTTCTCTCCAGAGTGTTTCAGCTCGTGGTTTTTTAAACCTTGTTTTTGCGAACATGTATAGGTACATTGAGAGCATGAAAAAGGTTTATCTGCGGAGTGTGTTAGTTCGTGGCCTTTTAATCTCGATTTCTGCGTACAAGTATAGCTACACTGAGAACATGAAAATGGCTTCTCTCCAGTGTGTCTTCTCTCGTGGGTTATCAAAGTAGATTTCTGTGAGCAACTATAATCACATTGAGAACAAGAGAACGGTTTTTCACCACTATGCGTAAGAAGGTGCCTCTTCAAGTTTGCTTGCTGAGAGCAAGTGTGATCACACTGAGAGCATGCGAAGGGTTTCACTCCAGTGTGTGTGAGAGAGTGATTCTTTAAGGTTTGTAGCATAGAACAAGTGTAATTACATTGAGAGCACGAGAAAGGTTTGTATCCTGAGTGTGTCAAATCGTGCTTTTTCAAATCTGATTTATACCTACAAGTATAACTGCACTGAGAGCAAGAGAAAGGTTTCTCTCCAGTGTGTGTGAGCATGTGTGTCCTGATCTTTGAAATCTTCGGAGAAGTATAATCGCACTGTAAACAAGATATAATTTTCCCACTGGCAAAAACCTCTGTCTTAAAAATGGGTCTCTTGATTGTTTGAGTACTGCATTCTGAAATATTTCTTGAGTTTTGAGTTTCAATTTTAATAATGTCACTGCCACTTCGATTATCTGAAAAGTAAAAGAAAATTTAATATTAAAATAATTTTATTCGGTAATTAATTTAAAACTATATAATAAACTTATTTGTTAAGATAAATATAAAAACAAAACACGTAACAAATCTTTAATCTAACCAACGTTTTAAGTAACTATACTTTTTTCTATATATAAGATGAACATTTATACTTGTTCAATAAAAATACCGCTCTTTGGCAGTATAAATGTTTTTCATCATTCTTTTTTTTAGAATTGCTACATAATTGAATAATTATTAAGAGTACGTATATTTAAACAGAATAATTAATTACCGGCTCAAATGCAAAATTCGTTATACAGCGCTGTTGGATTCCATAGGCTGGACCGATTCATAATGTTATCATAACTGATCCTTAATCCCAATATAACACAACTATCAAGACAACTGTTGGTACGACAATGTTAATTTTTCATGGTCATGGTGGTAGGAGATCAGGGTTCGAGCCTCGAACCAAAATATTTTTTCGTTGATTTGATTTTTCCGTATGATTTTTCTAGTTACAAAAGCTTGAAAACCACCAAATTCATAGAAAGAGGAAGAATGCTAGCTAACAATAATTAAATAGGCCCAAATTGTGTGTTTACCGTTGTCTTGCTCAGGATCCTCGGAGTTCTCCAACTTCTCCTTCTTGATGTGAGGATGGGACACACAGCTGACTGCTGCACCGCCGCGAGGGGACCCTGGCTCGGTCTTGAAGGCGGGGCCGGCAGGGCCGACATCACCCGCACCAGCTGCTGCTGCGGCAGAAGCAACAAAGCAAGCAATAAAATAATTTATTAACGCCCATGTGCGCTTTTACAAAATATACTATAAAAAAAATTACATAAGACAGATGTGAAGTTAAAAGTATTCAAGTACAAGGGTACAGTTCCAGGTAAAAATTAAAAGACAGATAGTTATAAAGATTAAAAGTACATTAAGACGATAAATAACATAATATAAAGTACAGGATAAAGTACATATAATAGATTTTAGTAAATTAAAAACAAATGTGAAAAAGAGAAGTTTGAACGGGAAAAAGAAAGAAAGAGAAAAATGTATTCATCCAATACCATTTAATTGAGACGTAAAAAAAAATTTGAATTTAGTCCTACACACAGTTATACTATCAGCAAAAATGTCGACCACCAACGCATGTTCATTCCCTAACGAGTGTATCTGGATATTACGGAGTTTGCTAATGCGATAATTCGGACATTTCATCTAAAGCAGAATAAAAATACTGAAATCTCTTCACAAAATGATATCAACAAGTTCTACTAAGCATACCAATAATAAACAGAGGAGTATCTTGATAAGTGATGTTCGGCTAATATGAAGAATATTTCCAAGGAAGGGATCACGATATAGTGAGTGCCCAAATATCAAAAATGAAATCAATCTGGTTGGGAGGCAAGTATTAAAGTTATTACATTTTAAATCGAAACCATACATTTTCCTTCTGGTTTGCGTCTTCTGGGGTATTATGCCATGTTTTCACGACCTTTCTGTCCGACGTTTCGGATCCCATTGCAGGATACATCATCAGTGATAATGAACCCTGCAATAGGGTCCGAAACGTCGGCCGGAAAGGTCGTAAAAACACGGCATAATACCCCAGAAGATTTTGAGTGGCCGTGAAAACCTAAGATCATTTAAAAAATTTGCCATTTGTAAAGTAGGTACGTATATAATCTATAGCATTATTTTAAATGCGGTAAGCTCAATATCGAAGAGGTCAATATCGATACAATTATTATTGAATCGATTTTCACGACCGTATATCCATGACTATCGATATAAGGTAATGTTGCTTGAACCTTTTCGACTCATTATCAAGGCAGAAATCCACGTGTAAAGTTTTTGCTACTAGCTATGAGACACCTGTATATGGAAAATATGCCTTCTTAAAATAATGAGATTGCTATTCCGACACTCAAAAATAGGCAAGAAACGTCAAGTCATCTGTCAAATGTAATATTTGTATCGCGGTGGCCAAAATATTGGTACAAATTAATTATTTGAACTCGTTGGAAGAAGAAATTAGTAGGCGTGTGTGAAACAAACACCAACTTTTAAAATAATGTTCGTAATTTTTTGTATAATATTCATCATTTTCTTATATTAGGTCCTTACATATGAAATTGGCGTTTTGCCGTACTGGCAAATTTGATCTCAAATATCTTCTCTTTGGTTAGGAATTCCAAATCCAAATTTATACAGCTATTTACTCATGTATTTGTGTTTTGAAAATTATAATTCATTTGTTTTTTCCTCGATTGTTTTTTTCTTTGCGTCACTCAGTTTACAAAATGAAAAACTTGAAATATCGCGTTATTTACGAGTACGAGTTCCACCGTGGCACCAGTGCTGCAGAAACGGCTCGAAGGATTAATGATGTGTATGGCGACGGTGCCGCAAAAGAAAACACAGTGCGTTTTTGGTTCCAACGTTTTCGTTCTGGAAATTTCGACCTGCAGAACAAGCCCCGTGGACGGCCGGAGACCAAAGTTGATAATGAAGAATTGAAGCTATTGTGGAAGCGGATCCATCGCAAACCACATCCGAGTTAGCTGCAGGCTGCGGTGTTAGTGATAAAACTGTTTTAATCCACTTGAAGCAAATTGGTAAGGTGAAAAAGCTTGAAAGGTGGGTACCTACGAATTGAGTGAAGCAAATCAACAAACGCGCGTTGACTGCTGCGTTGCATTACTCAACCGGCACAATAATGAAGGGATTTTAAATCGAATCATTACCTGTGATGAAAAGTGGATCCTGTACGATAATCGGAAGCGCTCATCGCAATGGCTGAACCCTGCCGAACCAGCCAAACCATGCCCCAAGCGAAAATTGACTCCAAAAAAGTTACTTGTGAGCGTTTGGTGGACTAGTGCTGGTGTCGTTCACTACAGCTTTCTTAAATCTGGCCAGACGATTACGGCAGATGTCTATTGTCAGCAACTGCAAACCATGATGGAAAAGCTAGCTGCTAAACAACCGAGGCTGGTTAATCGCTCTAGGCCACTGCTGCTTCATGATAACGCTAGACCACACACTGCACAACAGACGGCTACCAAATTAGAGGAGCTTCAATTGGAATGTCTAAGACATCCACCGTACTCTCCGGACCTTGCCCCAACAGATTACCATTTTTTTCGAAATTTGGATAACTTCTTGCAAAGGAAAAAATTCAACTCCGATGGGGCAGTCCAAACCACCTTCAAAGATTTTATTGATTCCCGTCCGAATGGTTTTTTTAGTAAAGGGATCGATGAACTACCTATGAGATGGCAAAAGTGCATAGATAGCAATGGTACATACTTTGATTAGATAAATATATTATAATAAAAAAAAATCGGCTTTATGTTCCTCCCATACTAAACGCCAATTTCATATGTAAGGACCTAATATTTTAATTAATGTACTTCATTTGCAGAAATCATTATTATACAGAAAAGATGCCGGCGAGTTAGTGTTTCTATTTAAAATTATTAAAAGTATATTGGACTGCCTTGAACTGATTCAGATGGTCTCGTATAATATACCTAGACAAATGAGACATCGCGACGTGTTTTTTATAGGTTCTCACACAAATTATGGGAATTCGTAGACATTTTTCGTTTTAGGAGCATACCCGAATTAAATAATTACTTAGACTTCGAATATGCCGATAGAATTAATTGCAGTTTCATGGGCTAAATTTTTAGTTATGTTGTTTCCCATGAATTATACATATACATATATATATATATTTGGTTTATTTTATTATCTTCTAATCTTATTTATCTGGTATATTGGTTTTTATTAAACTTTATTATTAATTTGTTAAAGTAATTTCGGATATTTTATATGCACCGTATGTATTACCAAGAAGCGAATCTCGATGTTTCGTTGGATACTTATCCAACGTCATCGACGTCACTGAAACGTCGAGATTCGCTTCTCGGTAATACATACGGTGCATATAAAATATCCGAAATTACAGTCAAATAAGTACACGCGGTGGACGTCTGACTACTTTCATAATTGCAGCAAAATTTAGATACACGTATTTTGATTTGATATACCATTACTCAACAACTATTTGGTGACAAAAAATGATATTGTACCACAGTCTACGTAGACATAGAAACGCAAAAAACAATTCATGCTTCCCGTCTTAGATTTTTATTGACAATGTTGATAAATTCCCGACACTAAACATGTCACATTAATTTCTTCCCAAAGTTCTCATCTAAAAATACAAATATTGTAAATTAGGTAACTACACGGACAAAAATAAATTCGTCCCGTCTGTTCTTGAGTGTTGGGTTAACAATCACGATTAAAACATTGTCTTTATTTTTAGAATAAGGCGGTTATATGTGAGGTCACGTCGCGTGCGGATATTTTACTTCACGGAATATTATTAAGGGAATCAAATGCTCACCGGCCCCTCTTGAGTACTCTGAGCACTCCTGCTTGATGTCAGGACACGATATGTCCACATCATTGTAGAACTCTTCATCGCCGCTTCCCGCTGGAGACTGTGGCTCGGGCTTGACGGCGGCAATATCTGGGGCGGCGCTGTCCATGCTTCTAGATCACCCGAGAATCGATTCACGATTAAAGTCAAAACGACATTTTGTCATCTGTCAACTATAATTTATCCATAGAGACTAGGTAGACCATAGACATATGATATATTTACTTTTTTTCTGATCCAGTCTGGTTTTGTAATTGTTAATTAAATGAAAATGCCCTGATATTTCAACCGTTGACATATTATTATATTTTAACCTACGTGAATGATAATCATAAATATGTCCCGGAGATTTAAACAATAATATAAGCTTATGTTGCAATAATTATCATATGTAAAGAGTTTTATATTACTTGTTAAATAGCCAGGGTATTCTAGAAACAAATAATACATTTGCTTTATAAAAAATATATATTTACCGAAATTAAAACAAAAATCTTATAAATTAATTAAAAATATTTTATTTTTCTTATTTTGACTTTGTGCTTCTTCTGTAGCCTATAATTAAAGTTTTTTGGGTTGATTTATTTTTTAGATGCTAATCAATCTTTTTAATAGTAAAAAAAATTGTGCGTGTTCCTTCTTGAAGATAGAATTTAAATTTAAGAACTAAAATAAGGATAAAATTTTAATATATTAATGACTTTCAAGTATTGAGTTGTAAAAATCTGCACTTATCATTGCCGATTATTTATAGTTTCATGAAAAAATTAAAACTCATACTTTCAGGCAATGATATACCAAATAAACTCTAGGTTCCGTTACAGACATGAAATTTTGGCAACTCAAAAGTAAGGTAATTGCCTTACTTGCATTCGTTATCGAACGAACCTTCTTTGTGATCGGGCGCGACGCTACGCGGAAAAAGGAACAGAGTATCGTACACTATTGTAAGAATGAGTATATTATTATAGTCACCGTGACTTCAAATGATCTGATTTTTCTGTCTACAGGCAGAGCATTTGTGAAATAAGATTTGTTGTCTCTTTCGATGCAATATTTGCTACATTTGAAAGTCGGCTAATATGGGAAAAATGTGTCTATATTATAATACGTTATGGGGAAGGCCTATAAGGTCCCCATCTCGTTCGCACTCTGAGACTGCAAACAGTGCGTCTAGGATATATATCGGATTTGTACTTACTTTTGGCAGCTCCTCTGGCTCAGGACTGTGGGGGCCGTCGCGAGGTAGCTAACTTCTACGGAATGAAGCACTCTGGTGTCATATGTACAATTTACAAGGAGTTTATTCAAGATAGTTACAAAGGTAAGTTGGATGATGCTAATATATGGTTAGTAAAGAGGTTGCGGTAAACGCGGACTCGATTGAGGTTAGTATATATCCGTACGCGCGGGCCTAAACGTCGATCGTGTAACAATTCGAGAAGTCGCGACGCGTTACCCGGGTCTACGGTGTTGGCGGTCGAGCAGGCGGAACAGGAGTGGCGGTATTGCCGCCCGCCGCCTGTAGGTCCGTTGGTCCCCCTGAACGCCAGATGCCGCCCGTGTGGTGGAACCGCCACAACGTCAATGCTTTCAGGAATGTAGCTAACCTCGAATATCTAATCTAAATATAATAATTTCGCTGTCAGTCCATATCTTGCTGGAATGAAAACTTCCGATAATTAGTGTAACACGCAGTCATCGCGTGGCTCATGTTGCACGGTCACACAAAGGTCGTTATAAATTACTAGCCGTACACACGTAAAAAATCACGGAACATAATTAAATATTATTTATTATTTTATTATACATTATAATAAAAAGCTTGTCAAACGTAGGATTAATGGTTAAGTGGGTGGCTATGTCGGTAAGTTACTTTCTGTGCATCCGAGGTTCGAGCCTTTCTCAAGCCGTGTAATTTAGTTTTTTTTAGCTGTGAATTCAAATGAAATTATTAGGTATATTTAGATATTACTGGGACACTTATTTCAAGTGTATTTCATGGTCTATTTTTTATTGGCAGAATATTGGTTTCTTATTTCAAGCACTTCATTCTCAACATTTTTATGCACAATATATTAAGTAAAATATATTTTATTTCTATTAATAGTTTCTCTCTCCTGTCCTACCAATTGCGCAATTTTGTGTTATTTTGTTAAAAAATATCCCTTCAGCGTAGGAACTTCAAATTATTTTTCATTGCAAACCAATGTTAGTTTCTTCATGAAAGTTTTCGATTTGGGGGTTTTTCATTATTGTTCAAAACATTATGACAATACATAACATAGGAGTTAACATAATATGCTATATTCAGCATTCTGTAAAAAAGAGATAATGACCACATATGTTTGTTGTTCTAGACCAAGACATTTGGATTTATCTACATATTCGCTGTCTCTGTCGCTTTGCACATTGTCCTCTGATAAGTAGTTATAAATATCGTTTGATTATTCACATTTTCGATGCCAATAGCGATGCATTTAATTTTTTGTATCATATATGAAGACCACACTTGATTGAAAGTCTTAATAGCTGCTAAGGAGTTTTAGTAAATTTCACAATAATTGCTCCGGAAAATTCGTATGGTTTCATGGACCAGATTCCGTAGAAGTCATCAATATTGCCATCTAATAAGACCACACATATAAATTGAATAAATAAGACGGTCTACTGGATGAGATTTTCAGAAATAATTACGAGACAAAATTATATGCAGTGGAGGTGGGAGCGAGAGGACCACCAGCCAAGTCAGTTTGAACTTTTCTCAAGGATCTAGGATTAAACAGATCACAGATGTATGGATTTTTTAGAAAGAATGACAAAAGGCGGCAATTGCCGGATCGTACCATATCTGGTTGCATAGATCCGTGGAACAAAATACTCGTAACACCTCTGAACACGCATAAAATATTTAAAACAAGCACATTATAATTGAATTGAGGATCTGGTGACCTTTCTTTCGATACCGCTTCGTAGCTTCTTAGGGTATAAATAATCGGTGCTCTTGTATGATGGGCTATTGATGGTGTCAGCCCTGTTGGGGCTGCGCCGTGGCGGAGCCGTGATTGGCGGCGATGCAGCGGTAGAAAGGTATAAGGCAGGGTTATTGTTTTGTCAAATTAAATTAAAAATTGTCATCTAAGGGAGAGGGAGGGGATGGAAGAAATGGTGAACGCAGTCATGACATCCCTAAACCTGCCGACGACAGATGGTAAGGCCTGAGGCTTTCATCTCTTCCCTACTCTGCGCGGTGGGCCTGATTTGGAACTCTCTGGTCCCTTTCACAAATTCACAAATTCTCGCCAGGATAGAGTTTTAATTTTATTGCAATATGTTTTATTATGTTTTGAATACACATTTTCATTATTTTTCATTGGAATTTCTCTGATTTCAATATTTTTACTATGATGTGGGAATGTTCTTTGCAGCAATATTTCGCAGCATATTTTCCAATATTTAATAACTTTTTATCCCATTTAATGGAACGATGAAACTGTAGAAATTCTTAAACTGTTTAGTTATGCATATTAGTTAGAGATGTCACTTATAGATCTCAGATAGATTGTTATTTTTGAAGTTTAAACACGGAGAAAATAATTGCGTGTTTAACTTTTGACTGAACGTTACACAATATAATAATATGTAATTAGATTTAGAATAATATGTAAAGATGGATAGGTAAGTACATAGATTTATAATAATATGTTTTAAGATTTAGCAGATAGTTACATATTTGAATGTTAGTTTTTATTCCAGATGGACAGGAGCAGAGGATATAGTTATAATGATGTAGGGGGATGGATGACGATGAGGTTAAATCATTCTTCAACGGAATCTGAGGATCAGACCCCGGACCTCGGATATCGGTGGTGACTCCGATGCTGATGTGCGTGTACACTCAACAAAGATGTTCAAATGAAGGCGCAGTTTCAATATTACTGCTGAAGTTCTCGCTAATGTTGTGGAACAAAGTAACAAATACAGGCGGACCTCGACTTTCGAACATTCGACTTTCGCACAATTCGCTATTTCGCACATTGTCACGCTGTGGGGTTATAAGCAAGTGGAATCCTGGTATCACTTGCATCTTGCTTCCTGCCGTCACTTTGCTTGTGAGCTAGTTAGGATAGAGATTTAGTCTTGCGCAAGAAGGAAAGATAATAATTTACCATTTAAAATATTATTAATCTTAGACAATGCTCCAAGACACCCAAAATCTCTACAGAATTTATACACGGAAATCAATGTTGTGTTTCTTCTTCCCAATAATATCTGCCTTATACAGCATATGGACCAAACTGTGATAGCTATGTTTAAACGATAATTATATGAGGTCAATAATGACTCAGGCTATCGAGGCAACTGACAGGGAAGGTGGGCCTACATTAAAAGATTTCTGGAAGAACTACAATGTCTGAAACGCAATAAACAATATTGGAGACACGTGAGACATCTAGCGTGGGCTGAAATAAAAGAGTCAACCATGAAAGGTTCATGGAAACAATTTTGTAAATTGTGATGAAACTCCAGAAACTGTCACAATTGATATAGTCCGCCTAATGAATGAACTGACTTAGATGTTACTAATGAGGATGTTAATGAGATGATAAAATCTCATTCAGAACCTCTAACAAATTAATATTTAATTGAGCAACAGGAGTATGAAAATGAAATATATAATGAAAGTGAGGAAGAAGAAGCTGATCAAATCATCAAGACTTTAACAATGAAAAATATTAAAGAAGCCTTCATGCATCTTGACAATTTTTTAAATATTATAGAAGATTGTGATCCCAATGGAGAACGCATATCTCGAGTATGTAGGCCGATCAATAAAGGGATAGCATGTTTTAAAATACTACATACATGAAAAAAAGAGAAAGAAGAGTGGCAAACAATTAGCTCTTGATAACTTTTTAAGGGAAACACCCACAAACCCCACTTAAACATGTCTCTTAAACCACTTTAACACCTCTTAAACCTCATATATTTACTTGATAAATAAATATTTTAAAATACATACAATTTTTTTTTTTTTTACTTCCCTCTACTTTCGAACATTCAACATTCGCACACATTTTCAGGAACCAATTATGTGCGAAAGTTGAGGTCCGCCTGTATACACAAATTAAAATTTGCCCATAAAATAGAATGGTTGGAAGCGATCATTTCACTGTTAATTCAGTTCATTATTTTATGTTTTATGGGCTAATATATAATTTGCCTTAAAAAATAAATTGTAGTACATAGTTATTAGCCATTTAAAAGTTTTTCATAGTATAATTTTTGCACTCCAGCTAAAACTTACATATACTCACTGTATTTCGTATTGTTTTCGGTCGGCTGCCAAAAATGTTATGTCCTAACAATCTGTTACCTGTCAAAAATGATCGAACATAGGTTCGCGATGAAGCGCAGAAGTGCGTATAACCAGAACTGGCTGATTTGACATTGCCTCATGACCATTTTGGGTCTCATTTGGATGACTGTGGCGTTACAATTAATGAAAATTTAGAAACATCCAATTTTGAGGTGGCCGAAAATGTGTTAGCAGAGGTATGGAGCTCAATGGAAATTGATGATTATCATGTTTCTGCATAAATTGGGTCCGGTGAACCAGATCTTCCAGGCGTACCAGACATTAAATGGTATTCAGAACACGTGCGTGAAAGCCAATATTTACTTCAAATTGTATAATGTACATATACATATTTCTGTCGTCCATGAAGCGGTTTATTTAGATTACTAAACAGCAGATCTCTCCCACTACAAGTAAAACAGACAGTTGACGACTTGATTTTGTATGATAGAGGGCAATTTCTCAAAATTCCACTCAGTTTAGCTCTACACTTAATTCTTCACCCAATGAGTTTCTACAGATGCCCAATGATTATTTGTCCAAAGGTAAAATGCAAAACGTGTGGTGTTTGTTAAGTCTTTGTCAAGTCATTAGGTAAATCGTCACATCAAGGAGATCCATAGAAAATAAACACGCACTCCAAAACGAGAGTGAGACCTATAAGAGTGGCTGCTCGTCGTGCTCATGGATTGATGTGCATAGTACAAACTTTAGACAAATACCAAGATGTTGAAAGGCTCAAAGAGAACAATGTCGATATCCTGAAAGAACACAACATCGAGTAGCAAACTTCCATCATGTCATCGAGGACTCAAATGTCACGGACTGAGGACGATTAATTTGAATTTACTAATGTTCTTAAAGAAATAAAAAAATTAATATCGTTTAAATATTAAGAATATAATATTTAAATAGGATATTAATAATTTGCTTGAATTATATGCATTACATTCCTTGAAAGTCTATAAATTCCTTATTTCTAGACTTGATAACTGCTGTTCATGAATAACATAAAGAAATCTGAACAGATTTTAAAAAAATATATACCTTTGTTTACGTAAGCATAGGAGGGGGGAGTAAAAGTTACTAAAATTCTGCTTACATATAGTTGAATGGCCCCTTTTTACTATTTGCAGTTTCTTTAGCATTCCTTTGATGCTTACAAATAAAATCCAGGCACACTGTTTATTGTAGGTTTCCTTAAATTGTAAATTGAAATTTGTATCTAATTGCATCAAATGTTTGGCCAATGATTTTTTGGAATTCGGCAGACTACCATCACAGTGCTAGACAATATTTAAATCTTAGTTATCAATCATCGATATAATCAAATACAAATCCTAAATAACTGTACCGAAAATAACCGGTTTAACGACACTTTAACAATGAAGTCCCGAGGCCTTCTTCCATTTGAGCGCTTACATAAAATTAAGCCATTGCTGGAAAGTGTGTCTAACCAATACCTCCTAGACAATAAGGCCTGGGCACTGATTCAAAATGGCCGCCAACCACGGGCATAACATTGTATGACAGATGTCATTCATTCAAATGAAAACACAGCATGTGAATAAAAAGAGCACTTTATTTAATATTTCATGCGTTTAAAACAATTTACTCTAGAAAAAGTATTAACTACATATTTTAAAATGATAAATCAATTAATTAAATATTATATATGGGCATAAAATTGTATGACAGATGTCATTCATTCAAATGAAAACACAATCAGCATGTGAATAAAAAGAGCAATTTATTTAATATTTCATGTGTTAAGAACAATTTATTCTAGAAAAAGTATTAATTACATATTTTAAAATGATAAATCAATTAATTAAATATTATATAGGTTATATTTATTATAAAATTTACATTTATCTCTTCAAGTACAAATATTATATATTACACTTATAAGCTTAGTATAAAGTAAACACATTACTAAAAGGTTTTAGAATATTAATAAAGCATAATTTATTTATAAATGGGTATTTTATATGAATGGACCAAAGATTCCTTCGTGTAGTTTAAAACAAATAACAAATACTAATCAGTGTTATATAATTTAACGTAAATAAAAAATTAGCCTGGGGAACAGAAAGGTCCCACCCTTACCCGGAACTGTTTCAGTTCCACTCCACAAGAAGCTCCCGTGCTAATTTTGTTTTATTTAAGATTTTTCTGAAATTTATGCAAGCAGATCGTGATTTTAGATTTTACATAGATTCTATGAATTCAATGACTCTAGAATTACTTTTCTGTTCCCATTGGTTTTAAACATAATTCTTAAAGTAAAAGTAATAAGATATGTATGTATGTATCGTCAAATATCAGTTCACACGTTCACACTTCACTTAATGTCTCTTATATCTTCTTTTTTGTTTTCTACGAATTGTTCTCGAACGCTCCAAGTCCACAGTTTTCTGAAAGTAGAAGGTTTTATTAGGCAGTTTATGAACATTGCATGACATGTTGTATTGATTGAAAATGGTTTGTAACTTTCTAAAATGGTGATAATAATGGATATTATTTCAAGAGACATTAGCTTAGACAAGCGTTATTAATAGTATTTATTTTCCTTTTTTTTGGTACTCTTACAGCTAAATCATTTCTTTTTTTTACATAATTATTGAGCAAAGCGTTTGTTGCTGGCCTAACTATGTTTTTTAAAATAATATCCGAAGAATGTCCAGATTCACACGCTCGCTTTGATAAAAAGAAGTTTCCATTTGAAATAGCTTCGATACTTAATTTGATGACCAGTTCCCTCTGATTATTGTAATCTAAAAATTGTTTCTCATTTTGGGGGGTTAAAAGTTTTTGGACACTTGATTAATTATATAAAATAGCATTAACAACATCAGGATGAGGGCACAATAATTCGCACAACCTCCGCGATCCATATTTCTAATAAGAGCGTAGGTGCAATCCATGTTTAATGCCTTATTTAATACCAATAATTTTGAACAATATTCACATTTCATTTTTTTTAAAGCTGCCCGAGCACAATGCCCTGCTAAGTAAGTTAGTACTGGTAGGCTAGGTTCGGCAAGTTTGATATCGTCATCAGTGATATTAGTTTCAAATTCAAATGAACTAATGTGTGAACGTGTGGGACTTACTAATTCAATATCGCAGTCTTCTATACGAATATCTATTTTACCAAATGTATTTGAATTTAACGTTAATGGTAACAAATTCTGAATTCTAATTTTAGATTCAATCTCAAAAATTTGCCGAACCGTAATTAAATATTGTGAGCCTGCCATTGTTCTGTATTTACCGAATCTGGCTTCTAAAGCATCTGTTTGAATTTTGCCGGGAAGGAAGTATTTGAAATTTAAATTTTGTATGCAATATTTTGACATTTCTAATAAACAGAGAGTAGTGTGTGATATGGCTAAGTGAGTTTCCCGGGTCAAAGAATTACATTTTAAATTCAAAGCTTTCCAAGTATCTAGCCAAGTGACGAATTTCTGCAAAAAAATTATGTTTTCATTTTTAGGATTCAGTGTTAGCGGTCGTTGTAGGAGATCATTATATCTAATGCCTTTATTAGGGGTTTTCACATTAACTATTTTCCACCAATCAGTAATTATTTTTATGAATTCTGCAGTGCTTTTGAAATGAGGAATATTGTGAACATCACCTAATGTTGTTAATCCTTGCTGTACAAACTCATTAAAAACATTCATAACTAATTTAACATTTTGTCTTTCAAAAGTGCTCGGACAAAGTGATTTCAGATTTAAGCCATAAGAATATTTTACAAGATTTTGATTTTCAATTTCATGGAGGCGTTTTATAGAAGCGAAGCAAGCTTTGGCTGGAAGAGTGCTATTGGAAATATTGAAATCTGGGAATACTAATCTTTCTGGTTTATCCAATTGTTTCTGACGCATTTAAATATATGAACAGAATCTAAAACATAAAATAATGGCATTGAATTATCAAATGGATGGGAATAAGTTGTTTTCAATTCAGGTGGAGAGCTAAAATAAGCTATCGCCTTTCTGTTGATGGAATTATTATCACTAACGACACATATAATATTAAATCCTATTTCATGAAGATGCAAGATGATTTTTTTTATAACATTAAATAATTGCTCAGCATTTATAGTTTTAATAGGAAGGATATGAACTACGTCTTTATATGGTGAAAGTAAACTTTGAATCATAAATACGTGGGCAGTATTCTCAGTGCAACATTCTCGGTGTTATATGCTGAGCCTACTATATATTTCCACCCTTGTAATCAAAAAATGGCTTAATGTGAATTTCGTCTATCATCAATGTTGCAATGTGATCTGTTGTATCTAATAATCTATATTTCTCCCTTATATAACCCAAGAAATGACTGTCTAACTGTTCTAATTGAGGACTGGTAGTGTATTTTGAACATAGGTTATGTAATGTACGCGGATGGGGAAATGTGACTGTATCTGAATGTCTTAAAAATTTGTATGCATGTGGTGATACTGTAAATAAAATACTGCAAAAAATGAGGGAATGTGGTGAATATCTTAAAGCACCTGGTTTTGAGTTCACTAGATTAATCTGATCTATTAAGAATTCAATTTTTTTTTGTTTTTTACTATCACCATCCAAAGCTTTTTTTACATCTAAAAGTACGTTTTGCACACTTTCAAGAATAATGTCAACAGAACTCTCCGAAACAGTATTGTGAGTTAATAATTTTTTAAGAATATTTTCCAGTTCATTTATATCATTTACTTTTCTAGGAAACTGTTGAGTACCAATTTTTTTTAATTGAATATTTTGTTTGATATACCGAGTTAATTCTAAATTACTATCTAAAACAGCAGACAGTGCAATTGTTGGAATGTTTTCACTTGAGACAAAAATGAAAGGGACAGATTTTTCCCGTTTCACTGTGATCCAGTCTTTGTTGATACAAGTACTATTATTTAAACAGATTATAAATTCACTGAATGTTGAATACTGTGTCTGAGATTTGTAAACTATTTCTGAAAGTATGCTTTGGTTTATTGCAATCTGTAAGTTCTTGAGTTCTTTCCTTTGATTCCTGTCTTTGACAGATTCCCTCGTACTTGTAGAAGTGGGCTATCCTGATGAGAGGTACGCAGGACAATTTGGCAGAATACTCGGGACAGTGCCTTCCTTAAGACGTGGAACTTTCAATGGCACATGGTGCACATCTCCAGTATCTTCCGTGATGTGTTGCATTTCTATTTCAATATCTGATTTGTTAAAATGCAACTCGCACACCTGTAAATATACACAAAAATACTGCTTATTACACTTACTTATGCTGTTATACGTCAAAGGCTTTACAGATAAAAGGCTGATGTGAATTGACACTTGATGAGCCCCAATTTTAAAAGTGTTTTTATATAAACATTTTATGTAATTCAATAACTTGCAGAAGATTCTGAAGTAGGTACTATGTCAACAAAATCAAGTTTTGGGAAAAAATGATTAAAAATATGTAAATGCAGATGCAATGTCTCTAAATACTATTATTTCAAACATAAATGGACATAACGTATTCCAATAATAGCCGTACACAGTTTTTGGCGTAATAATTAATACATATGCAAAAAATGAAATGACATTTGAAATTAGGTAGGTACATGAAAAAGACATTAGAGTTTTTAAATTATTAATACTGAAGAATCAAATACAAAACATATTAATTATAACTCGTTGTAATACTAAAATATTAATAATAAATATGTACATACCCTAGAATGGCGTGTTGGAGTGAAATTGTCTCTGTGAATTGATGAAACCCAACGTCGGAATAAGACAGCATCCTTTGGAAAAGCAAATAAAGACTTTTTTTGGCCAATAATTCTTCTGCATTTCGGCACACAACACGTTAGAACCATTTTGTATCGTTTTATAACGTTTTTTGCAGTAAATTAAGCGATAAAACAGTTAATAACGACATATAATGAACAGCTATATCATCACGCGTTATCGCATGACAGCCCATGTGTTAGCGCCATCTTGGATTCCTGAGTATTCAGTACCCAGGCCTTATCTATAGGAGGTGTTGGTCTAACACGTTCAAGAAATGTTTTAGTCCCAGTCGATGACATCGACGTGTCTCACCCGAGTTGTGACGAGAGTTTGAGGGGATTTAAATGTAGATGCACAATGAAACAATATGTACCGATGAAGCCCATAAAAAGGCGCTGCAAAGTCTGGGTAAAATGTTATTGTTGCAGGATACAGGATGCCTAATAGCTAGTAGCAAAAATTTTACAGAAGGATTCCTGCCTTTATAATGAGTAAAAAATGTTCAAGCAAACATGACCAAATCAATAGTTATGAAAATATGGAATATCAAAGTTTGTATTTTTTAATATTTCTGACTTTGTGTCTTTCAACTATCATGACAGTAACTTATATCATTTATGAAAAATTCATTCGCTTCAATAGAGCTAAAATAAAATGATAAAAACTTTACAAAAATTTTAAATAGATTTTTTACTAGGTTCTTATCATTTTATTTCAATGATTATTATTATTATCAATGAATAGCTTGTTGGTCTTATGGTTAGGACTCTCACTTCGTGATCCAAAGGTCGCGGGTTCGAACCTTACTCCAGACCAGCAAGATAGTCCTATTTTCATAGCACAAGCGTTTAGCTTAATTTGAAAATAGTAAGAATATTGATGTGACATGCATTCCGTGTTCGCATATCTAGTAGAATGACTTTGCGTTATGTATTTGCAATGCTGCCTTGTGTCTGTCATGTCATGTCAATGACTGTAAGATAAAAGTGACGATTCTCTATAGATACATGTTTGAAAAGGTACTGGAAATGAAAAAAGCACTAAGTGTAAAAATATTTTTTTAAGATGAGTACACAGATTAGTACTATATGACTTCGCCGATTCATTGCACTGAAATCTTATCTGCGGTAATTTCATAGTTATATAGGAATGCGTATCGCATAAGTATTAGGTGCTGCGTCATATTTTATATAAATAGGGCACTAAACGATATGAGTACTTCATAGTTTTTAGTATTAAAATGACTAACTCACGTGAGGTACCATTGTGTAGAAGTATAAATATGTATAAAATAGCACATGAAGAGCGAAAAAGATTATATTTCCTTTTTTACCCTGCATCTAAAAATGAACATTTAGTGCATGCACTTAGTGCTTTATTCTTTTCCAGTATTTATTTATACTAACAAGTATTTTTCTGTATAATGCAAATAAAATAACAGTATTTGACACATCTTTAAAATGAATTTGCATAACTTTAAGTTGTATATCTCCTTATAATAAAAATGATGACATTATTAATTATACGGAAATATGTGTAAGACCCTGAATTGGGATAACAAAAGTGTGAAGACAGATGATACATACTTAAGTCACCTAAGATTTGCGGACGACATAGTAGTTGTAAGTGAAAACATCAAAGAACTAAGTATAATGATTAAAGAACTACACGAGGCTTCGAGCAAAGTTGGTCGAGCAAAGTGAATATAAAGAAAACAAAAATTTTGAGTCCAGAAAACAAAATCATCACAATCAATAACAATAATATTGAAACAGCAGAATTGCCAAGACAAATAGGAATGAACTGGGCTGCTTTTGACAAACTCAAACACATCTTCGAGAACAAAGAGATCCCAATTAGCCTTAAAAGAAAAGCCTTTGAATCGTGCACACTGCCAGTGATGATGAATGGAGTGGGGAAAATGACGCTTACAAAGAAAAGTGTAGAAAAGTTCAAATGCACGGTCCATGGAGAGATCCATGCTTGGTGTAAGCCTAAGAGAAGAGAATTAAAAATTATGAAATTAGGCGCAGAACTAGAGTAGTGGATATCATGGATCATGTAGCAAAGCTAAAATGGCCTGTTGCAAGGCAAGATGCTACAAGATGGACTCCCAGAGTTCTAAAGTGGAGACCTTGGGAGAATAAAAGAGGCATCGGAAGAACTCAAAAGAGATGGACCGACGATACATCCGCTGTGGGGGAAAGATAGGATACAACTAGCAAATACCAAGGAAGGGAAGGGTACGGAAGAGGCCTATATCCAGCAGTGGAGAGATGAAGGCTGAATAAGAAGAAGTAATAATGTTCAATAAGACATCTACAGACCCTAAGTATATTGTCGAATCTCCATAAATTTGACATTTGTTTTGTTATCTAATTTACTCTATATTTATTGCTTTCAGGTGGAGATGTATGATGGTATGTATGCCTATCTATGCTCTCGAATCTGCAATATGATTTTCGTTTTAACATCTTTAACTATGCAATTTTCTCTACATTTTTGGATAATCTTGAAGAAAGTTTAATTTTTCTGTATGATTGCTTTTATTTATATGAAAATTCAAATTCTTTAAACATTGTCTGAAAATTTTCAAACAATTTTCAGATAATGTTTAAAGAATTTTCATGTCCTTCTTGATGATCAATGTTTTTTCTCATGTGGTGGAGTGGAATATCCATATTAATATGTTAACAAATGTAATAAGAAAACTCACATATATTTTCGAGGAACTAAGAAATTGGGCAGAGACATGAACAATGATTTATTATGCTACTGTCCTATCATTGTTAACTTACAATATCATTTTCTGGCCACGCTGGCACAAGAATACTCGAGAGTTTTTGAAAACTGTGCAAAAATTAATCTTAAGAATTATGTTTAAAAAAAGTTTTTTTACATCCATCGCAACTTTTATACAGTAAATATAAAATTATGAAAGTCGGCAAGCTTTTCATTATTGTTATTTTTTTTTTTTTTTTTTTTGGGAAACATACAGTACAATGTAATAAAAAAATATATATATTATCAAAAAAATATTAATTTAGCATGACCAGTGAAGTTTCCTCGAAGCTGATAAAAAAAAACTAAGTAAAAAATGATAAAGAATATGTGATAAATAATAAATATTTCAAATATTTAAATTATCATAATGCATAAAATGGGAAGAATGGGAAGAGGGAGGGAATGGGATTCAATTAAGGAAGTATCAAATTTATTTCAATATTCATAAATGAGATTACGGAGTTTCATATTAAATAAAAGCAAATTATCAATAAAAATGTCTAGGTTATTTGTAGAATTTAACAGATTGTATTTTGAAGTGGAACGAGTTACAAAGCAGTTTTTTAAGTACCTAGTTAGTCCTACCAAAGTTTGGGTAAAATAAATTATTTGAACGCGTTGAGTATGTAGGATAGCTTAAACCTATTTGCTCTAATAAAAAGGGTGAGTCAACCAAGTAATTCAAGATTATATAAAGATAACACATTATTCAGACTCTGTAATTTTTTGAACATAAAGTCATTGTCAAAACCAAACACCCAACACCAGGATGTGTGCTTCCCTAATGTATCAGCAAACAAATGCCACACTAGTTCAGCTGCAGGAAGGGATGTGGAACCGACCAAACACTGCCAGAAGTCTAAGTTTAGTGGAGGGGCATTTGCGGCGGCAGGCCCAAAGGTGTGGAACTCTCTTCCCTCCGGATGCGGAACAGTGCATCAGAGGCAGCTTTTAAGCCTCAAAATGTAACTTTTTGTAAAATCACTTCCATTCAATTAAATACTAGTGCAGGACTAAACAATTAGTGTAAAGCGCCCTTGAAGTAATTTTTTTTACAAAAATGGCGCTATAGAAATTATCAATTTTTATTACTATTTATTATTAAAAAAACTAAATTTATAAACACAAGACCATCTCATGTTTTCTTTATAAAATCATACGAAAAAATTGTGCATGACTTTAATTGCAAACATAATATTAAAAGTCCTTGTAATGGTCGAATTTTTACAGTCCCATAAATACCTCATTTTAATTATTGTTGAACACTTCAAATGGAATCTGCAAGTAAATAGTATTTGCAAAATTCTCAGGTCATCATTACGGGATTTTGCAAAATTATCTACATAATGCCAAAACCTGAATTACGAATAAACTATTTTTCGTTGGTCGGGTCTTAATTTAAAAAAAATATATTAGCATCCAATCATGAAGTCACTCCTGTAACTCTAACATAAATCTTCAAACATCTATTGTTTAGCCAGCAAACTTTTGAATTTAGGCATAATCTGAAATCGTTTTACTCTTCAGTAGAAGCTCTTCCTGTACATGCTACTATTCTTATTAATAAAAGAAAATTATGATAAACATGCTTTAAATAAAATACTTTCGATTGAACGAAAAACAATTTTAATTTAACAATAATTTAACATTTTTAACCTAAAATTACCAATAAATATGTATCAAGTACTTTGAAATACATAGTTCCTGAGACTTTAGTATATAGTAAAGAAGCAACTGCTTCTTTAAATAATATTTACTAAAATAAACAAAATCACAATGGGGACATTAAAAACATTTATTTTTAGTGTGAGTAAGAAGGTGGATTTTCAATCCTGATTTTCGAGAACAAATAAAACTACACAAAGAACAGGAAAAGGGTTTCTCCCTAGAATGTGTGAGCGAGTGGACATTTAAATCAGATTTCTGGACAAAACTATAATTACACTGTGGGCACGGGAATGGCTTCTCTACAGTGTGTACAAGAAAGTGTCTCTTTAAATATGATTTCCGAGAACAAGAAAATTTACATTGAAAACAGGAAAAAGGTTTTTGTCTAGTGTGTATGAGCAAATGTCCCTTTAAATATGATTTCCGTGAACAGCTGAAAGTGCATTGAGAGCACGAGAAAGGCTTCTCTGCAGAGTGTGTAAGCTCGTGTGTTTGCAAACGTGATTTTTGCGTACAAGTATAATTACATTGAGAGCACGAGAAAGGTTTTTCTCCAGAGTGTGTTCGTGTGTTTTTAAACATGATATTTGTCTACAAGTATAACTGCATTGAGAGCATGAAAAAGGTTTCTCTCCCGAGTGTATAAGCTCGTGTCTTTTTAAAGCAGATTTTTTCTTACAAGTGTAATTACACTGAGAGCAGGAGAAAGGTTTCGCTTCAGTGTGTGTGAGCAGGTGGGTATTGATCGTTGATATGTCGGAAGAATTATAATCGCATTGTAAACAAGATAAGATTTTCTCACTGGAGAACACCTCGGAATTAAAGAAGAGTCTCTTCGATTTTTTTGTACTGCGGTCTGAAAGATTCCTTGAATTTTTAGTTTCAATTTTCTGAATGCCCCTACCACGAAGATGATCTGAAAAATAAGGTTAATTTTAATTAATATTTTTTGAATAAATATTTTTTATATTTATTTATGATTAATGTTTTTATTTGGTCAAGTAAATATTAAATTACAGTTACAAAAAATGCATAAGAACAACGAATATTGAAATATATAAAGAATATCCAATAAATCAGCGTTTTTCAAATTTTAAATACGCGACCACTTTACAAATAAAAAAATCTGACAACCCCCAGGTCGAAAATAAAACTAGGCACTTGGTCGTTTTTTGATTCGTCGCATCATATGTCTGCGATGCTTGAGCGATGAATGTTTTCGAATCGCCGTGAGACGTCGATCATATCCCTAGACATATTATATATTATTCTATTTAAATACATTTTAACCAATACGTAAATATCCACATGAAAACAATTCAGGTGTACTAATAACAAAGGACTGGATCATATTTTATCATATTTTATCTAACAACCATCTTCCACAACAGAAGAGTTTAATAATAACACACGGTTAGAATGCAACCTAAAAATCAATTGAAAAATTCTAAATAATGTGTCTACCGTTGTGTTGCTCGGAATCCTTGGAGTTCTCCAACTTCTCCCTCTTGATGTGAGGATAGGACACACA
Organism: Agrypnia vestita; assembly: GCA_016648135.1. Lineage (NCBI taxonomy): Eukaryota > Metazoa > Arthropoda > Insecta > Trichoptera > Phryganeidae > Agrypnia > Agrypnia vestita. The sequence continues at coordinate 28,017 of JADDOH010004706.1, forward strand.
GCTGATGGCTGCCCCGCCCCCGGGGGACCCTGGCTCGGTCTTGAAGGCGGGGCCGGCAGGGCCCGCACAAGCGGCTGCTGCGGCAGAAGCAACATTTAAAAATCTCTTCACAAAATGATATCCACAAGCTCTAGTGACCATATCAACAATAATAAACAGTGGATTAGTATTTGTGGCAAATTATATTGTAACCTAGCATGGTATCGATCAAACCATGCACAGGATATTAATCAGGGAATCAATTATTACTCACCGGCTTGCTGCCCGGCCTTCCTGGAGTACTCCGCGCACTCCTGCTTGATGTCAGGACAGGATATGTCCACATCAGTGTAGAGCTCTTCCTCGCCGCTCCCGGCTGCAGACCCTGGCTCGGGCTTTACGGCAGCAATATCCGGGGCGGCGCTGGCCATGCCAACGATTGTGATTAATGTCAATATGCGTTCGTTCAACGAATTCATGTAGACCATAGACAAATCATTATTTTACTCTGTGGTTCGGTCCCATTTGTAACGATTATGTGGAATATTTCGTATCAACGAACAACAATGTTATACCTTCAATGAATTTTCATACTTCCGGAACGCAACGTCAAAAATCTTATTTTTAATACTATTTTATAAAAATTAATGATATTGAGCCTGCATACATTACAATTTTCGTATATATCCCAAAGAATGCAACGCGCAAAAAAAAAGAAATTAGAATATGATGAGCACGCGTCTTTCTGTCTCAGAGACCGCTTCACACCATTATGGGAATGTCTATAAGTGCCGCTGTGGCCTGGACCGGGGGAAGACTCCGATACCGCACCTAATAAATCAAGATAGAATATAAGTCGAAAGGCGTTAATCTTAAATATTCAAATTCAAATTCAAATGTTTATTCAATGTTCAATGTTACAAATGTTTACAGTGTTTACAAAATTAAATTAAGCTTTTTTTCATTGTTGCTGAGTGTCTTGGCAGCAAGTAAACACTAAATTGATTTGACGCCCTGCCTGCTACACTAGTAATTTACTGTATTACAGCAGACAGTGCTCTTCCAGTAGTATAATGTTCAAGAATATTTATTATTTATATAACATTTGTGAATCAATATTATTGCCAATTATATATGTTAGTAGCAAGAGATCGCGGATCGGTTTTACTAGTGCATATTGGTACGCGCGAGTTTAAATGTTTAATATGTAACAATCCGTAAAGTCGCGACGCGTTCGCGAGTCTCGTAGTGTTGGCGGTCGAGCGAGCGGAACGGGAATGAAGGTCTTCTTGCTCGCCGCCTGTAGGTCGGTTGCTTCCCATGGACGCCAGATGCCGCCCGTGAGGTGGAATCCACCACACCATCACTTAAAAATTGCCAAGGGAAGGCGAGAATTCAAATTAAAGTTCACAATTTAATCGCAACGTCGACACTGAAATTCTATTTAGACTTTATTGATATTAGGTCATGGTTGTTTGAACATTTTCTACTCATAATCAAAATCTACTAATAAAGTATTGTGGACTTGCTCTGTTACACCCTGAATATATATTCTAGAAATAATTAGAAACGCGAATAACCCGTTGCTTGTTCACTTCACACTTGATTACATTTTCTCTCTTCTTGCACCTCCAGCATCATCCAGTGGTCAGCGTCATGGGCCTTCCTTTATCGGAAATATCCAAATGACCAACCCTGTTCATGACACGAGGGCGCTGACGGCGCCAAGGGGATCCAGCTTCATTCCTCCACAGTTCTCGTCTAATGCACTCCTCAGGTCGGCGCTGGGAAGAAGCTTCTGTTGGTGTCCGTTGGTATTGTCCTTCATCTGGCTGGAGTCTTCTTCAATGTACCGCACTTGCGTGGCCGACGGCTGCATGCCGGGCACGCGGAGCTCACCACGCCAGCACCACGACGGAATATGCAACGCAGCAAGCTTAATGATGACGACTTGAGCAGGATCGAAATGAGAAGGTTGTGTGGCGGGGCCAGACCTTCTTGGACTCTAGTCCCTCGAGCGTCCCAAACAGACCAATCGCGCTCGAGGGAAACCGCCCAACGGAAAGCCCGAGGCGCCGGCAAAGTACCAACTCATTTTCTCATCGACTGGCGCCCGCGATACAACGCTCAAACTCGCGCTTCGTATATTGTTGTATGACGCATTCTCCAACATGTAAAGTTTTGTGACTTCAATAAAATAACGAGTTAATTGTGAGTACTTCTTTCTAGTCATCCTGTATAACATCCCGCTCAGCCTTGTCATATACCTTCACGCACCTTTCACTCACACACAACGTTCAGCGTTCGCTCAACATGCATCAGACTGATTGTGCATTTTGGCAGAGGTGCACAGTCACACTGATTCCTTCGCGAATACATATTAAATGCACATTAACATTTAAAACAAAATCATCTGCCAAAGTTATAAGGGGCGTTAAGACTTTTTGTAAATTCTGCGCGGGAAACCTGCATGGGGTGCATTTCCTCCTATCTGCTATCTGATTGGTGGACCGTGAGGTTGCCAGTGACTTTTCAACCGCTTCATCATTGTCTTCACACACATATGAAAGAGTGTTTTAATAAGTATCGATAGTTTATTTATTAAATATGAATGCGATCGGGAAGTCGCACACGAACCAGACGCAAAAATACTTGGCATGACTGTCAAATGTCGAAAAAATATTTTCTCCCAGGTATCCTAAAATTACAGTTTGATAAATTAGAAATTTCTGAAATAATAAAATGTTTAAAAAGATTAAAAGTGGTCTAATTATAAAATTTAAACGGAATTGACTTATAAAATGGTGTTTTTAATGTAATATAAATTTAAATGCATTAATGTTTAGAAAACTATATATAAAATACGTAAATGTATCACTAAACATATGCTATAATCAAAAATACTGAAAAAATAATGATATTGAAACGGGGTTGTTTGTTTCAAACTATGTGTGCAAGTGACAAAAGGCGTGGAAATAACTGAAAAGTTTATTTTTAACAACAATTTATGAATAGTCAGTAAAAACACAAATGTACATACGTAGCAGAAAAGAACACACAGAAATATACAGTCGAAATATAAAAGAGCACACAGAATATAAAATACAATTAGCACAAGCACTAGCAGGTCCCTGGCGTAGTCACAAAATAATTAAGGCGGAATTCTGGATCTTACTTCACAGATTCGGCGGAGGCTCTTGCCGGAAAAAACTCGACAGCAAGAGCGATTGCGAAGAGACTTCTCGGAGATAAACACTCGACGAGACTCGAGCTTCACATAAGCTCGACTTGATACGGCGCGGCAGGAAAACACTCGACTGCGGCGGCGATATCGCTACCTAGGTTCGCCAGGAATCCCTCCCGGACACCTCCTAGTAAGGCGAGGACTGTTGGAGCCTTCCGAACAGTGTATCCTCGCTGGCAGTAAAAGCGCACTGCTTTTATAGCTGTTCGGCGGTGGTGGGGATGGATTAGCGAATATATTAGCGTTTATTCGCTGTTGCTAGGCGGAGCTGCCGGCAGCTAAATTCACTTGAAATATGCACCTTTGGGAAGCTAGGAAATTTTGTAGTGAGGCCGGGTTTAATGGCTTCTGAGAAATAGACACAGGTACGGGATTTTCGTTTACATCCCCCAGGTGCACGTATCAATGTTACCAAATATTTCAATGTCAAAATAGAAAATACTAATAGCAAAACAGCATTAAAATTTAATGTCAAAGAAGAAATTAAAATTTGTTTCATGAATCGGAATAATATAAAAATGCATTTCAATTATTACATCCACAATTATTGCATACTTTACGCTGTGTAGTTTAGGGACGGCTTGGTGATAAAGAGAGGCGTATCACAAGCCTTAAACATATCTAAGCCGTCAAAAGAAGAGAAAACTTGATATAGAAACAATATTAATAAAAATGCGAATAAGCTCGATAAGGGATGGGTTTACTTTTATTTTCAGACGGGAGTTTCCAAAGTCGTAGAAGGCTTGATGATTTTATTATCTCGATAAAACAGTTACAAGTTATACATAAGTACGATTACAAAGACAATGATAGATACTCGAAGGGCGAGAGCCTCCGGCCTACGCCTGGAAGACTGACATGCCCGTATAGGGCAGTTGGTGCTTTTTATATGATTTGCGAACAATCAAGTTTCTTGAAGTGTAGCTATGTGTGTGTGGATATATCGTCGGAATTGCTGACCTGTAGACAGCTCAGGTACCCTGCTCGTGCCTCGATCTGCTTATGCGGCATTCTTGCCACGTATGTGTGGTCTAGATTGGTGGTTTATGAATTGTGGTGTTAAATGCCACATATCATTGAAAGATTTGGCAGATACTCATAAATAATATCACATTTCAGTCCACTTCACCAATCCTCAAGCTTTTTGCCAAAAAATACACCTCCCCACCACGCGCCCCCCTGACCTACTCGATTAGATTGATACATTTTTTATTTAAGTTAGTTCTTATCTATGATGATGGACAATGGCATAATATGTAATAAAAAAAATAGGCGGCCCTCGTAGCGCAGTGGGTATGACAGAGGTTTCCCATACCGAGGTTTCCGGGTTCGATTCCCGGTGAGGTCACAATTTCATCTATGTGATTTAATTAAGCCTGGGTGTTTTGTGATGTATTTCGCTTTTGTAATTGGGCCTCCTAACCTGTCAAAGCGTTTTAAAAAATCAGAAATAAAAAAATATTCTATGTGTATTACAAAGTAAAAATAATAAAAAATATTTTAAATTAGTTTGATTAGAATCGTGAAACGAATTGAGTTCTGAATATTTTCTATACATTTCGGAAGCGACTGGCGCCTTTGACCTATTAAGTGCCCTCCAGTGAATAATTGAATTTTCCTGCTCAGGGTTTCTGGTATTTTCAAAGCATCCCCAAAAATCCTTATTATTAAACAGATATCCAAGGAGACTTCTCGCATAAATCTGTACAATGTTGATTAAACTTAGTAAACATATGTTGGAAGACGTCTACAACACTAGGAAACTACATTCATATAAGAAGAAAGGTTTCAATCAGGTATGTGAAAGAAAATGTTTCTTTATATTAGATTTAGAAATATTTTTCTCAGGTTCTTCCGCAGGTGCATTTTTAAGTGAGAACTTTGATATAATGAATAACTTCATTTAGAGAAGGAAAAAGGTTTCTCTTCAGTGTGCTTATTCATGTGTGTATTCAAGTTTGATTTTTGAGAACAAGAATAATTACACTGAGCGCAAGAAAAATATTTTTCACCGGTGTGCGTTCGCTCGTGGCTTTTCAAGCTAGATTTCTGCGAACAAGTATAATTACATTGAGAACAAAAGAAAGGTTTTTCACCAGTGTGTTTCAGAAAATGTCTCTTTAAGTTTCCTAGCTGAGAGCAAGTGTAATCACACTGAGAGCACGAGAAAGGTTTATCACCAGAATGTGTTAGCTCGTGTGTTCTTAAACCCGATTTCTGCCTACAAGTATAACTACATTGAGAGCATGAAAAGGCTTTCACTCCTGTATGTATACGCGAGTGGTCTTTTAAAATATAAATACTAGAACAAACGTAATCACAATAGATACATGAAAAAGGTTTTTCTTTTGTGTGCTTGGTGAGAGTGTGGCTTTTCAACCCTGATTTTCGAATGCAAGTAAAACTACACATTAAGCAAGAGAAGGATTTCTCTCCAGAATGAGTAAGCATGTGGGTATTTAAATTAGATTTCCGGAAACAAGTAAAACTACAGTGCGCGCACGAGTATCGCTTCTCTCCAGTGTGTAATAGAAGGTGCCTCTTTAAATATGATTTCCGAGAACAAGAATATTTACATTGAGAACAAGAAAAAGTTTTTTCTCCAGTGTGTACGTGCGAATGTTCCTTTAACGATGATTTCTGCGAACAAGAGTAATTACATTGAGAACAAGAGAAAGGTTTTTCTCCACTGTGTTTCAGAATGTGTCTTTTTAAGTTTGCTGGCTGAGAGCAAGTGTAATCACATTGAGAGCAAGAGAAAGGTTTCCTTCCCGAGTGTGTCAGCTCGTGGTTAATTAAACCTGTTCTTTGTGAGCAAGTATAACTACACTGAGTGCATGAAAACGGCTTCTCTCCAGTGTGTCTTCTTTCGTGGGTTTTCAATGTAGATTTCCGCGCACAAGTATAGTTACATTGAGTGCATGAAAAAGGTTTCTCTACATTATGTCTCCTTTCATGGGTTTTCAATGTAGATTTTCGCGAACAGGTATAATTACATTGAGAACAAGCAAAATGTTTTTCTCCACTGTGTGTAAGAAGGTGTCTCTTTAAGTTTCCTATCTGAGAACAAACGTAATTACATTGAGAGCATGAAAAAGGTTTCTCTCCAGTGTGCGTACGAGTATGATTCTTTAAAGTTTGTGGTACAGAACAAGTGAAAGTACACTGAGAGCACGAGAAAGGTTTGTATCCAGAGTGTTTCAGATCGTGCTTTTTTAAATCTGATTTATACCTACAAGTATAACTACACTGAGTACAAGACAATGATTTTTGTCCAGCATGCACCATCAAATGTCCCTTAAGGGATGATTCCTGCGAACAGCTGTAACTACACTGAGAGCAGGAGAAGGGTTTCTCTCCAGTGTGGATGAGCATGTGGGTCTTGATCATTGATAACTCCGAAGAAGTAAAATCGCATTGTAAGCAAGACAAGATTTCCCTTTTGGGAAGCACTTCAGTTTTAATTATGGGTTTCTGGGATTCTGTAGAACTGCAGTCTGAAAGGATCCTTGAGTTTTGAGTTTCATTTTGCATAATGCCCCTCCCATGAAGATTACCTGGAAAAATAACGTTAATTTTAAATTATATTGACATATCGTGACATGACATGATGAGAATAAATAGTTAAATCTTAATTAAAACATGTTTTAAATGAGTTAAAAGTTAATAAAATAAAACAAAACAATAAACTTAATCAAAATATTCATTTAAACCCTATTAGTATATTTTTAATAACCCATTATTATGGGGTGCTTCTTACGTCGGGGTCCCCAGATTGTGGGGTACCGTGTTCCGGATTCCCACTTTTATACAATGTAATAAAGAATGAAAACAGCTGATGTGAACAGAAAGCCGCGGTCAGTTTTATAGTGTTTATTTACTTTCGGCACAATTATAATGAGTGCTTTATCGCTCGACCTTAGCAGATAACGGCGGTCATCGGTGTGCCAGCTGATAGGTGCGGGGTCGTCAACTCTGTTCTTGGCCGCGTGCGTATCTGGTACAGGAAGCGGTCAAGGTGAAGATCGTGCTGTGAGCTGGAGATGGGATTGATGACTGATGTAGGCGGCGTATCGCGGTGAGCTCGAGGATGATGGTGGTACCGCCGGAAGCGGATGGTGTTCGCTGCTGGAGGTTGCGAAGACAGTGGAGCGTTGAGGCTGACAATGATCTGGATTGGAGACCGGAGGCGTAGCGAGGAATGATATGAGCGGCGTAGCGATTGTGTAATGTCATAGCTGCTGCAGGATGGAGATTGGTCGTATGGCGTAGAGAGCGACGGGCTACGTAACTAATGATACTACAATTAGCGGTTGTCGGGAAGCGTAACCTCGTGGCTGAGGCGAGGGAAACGAACTAACTTGGTACTTTGCTACTACGTCTTTTATATCCAGATTAAGGTGTAGAGACGGGTACAAAAACCTATGTGAGAAAGAGGCCATCAGCATATTTATATTCCTGTGTCTACGGTAAGATTGTGCCATCCGCAAAATTCACGAGCGTGTAAACCGTCACGTTAGCATTTTGTATTTCTGATGACTGGGTGTATTTTACCTCATCATCATATTTTAAACCTCGCTCCGTTTTTCGTAAAAAAGAAGCAAACTTCTTCTGCGTGCAAAGCTCGATGTCAGCATTCTTCATACACGTGTTGCTGGTGATAAATATCGGCCGATGGTATTTTTCCCGTGCGAACTGTCGTCATCAGCGGTGGTAATGGAACGTGGGGAAATGGATCGTTGAGCCCACACCATAATTTTTTTAATAAAATTTGAAAAATATGCATGATCAATGAAAAACACTGATTTTTTACAACATTGCTCTTTCAAATATTCATATCGAAGACATAATAACAGTTTTATATTCTAAGTCAAATGTTTTAGTTGAGAGGTGCGTAATTGCTATGTATTTGAATTTTTAAACATAGTAGGTTATAATAAGTTATAAATTATATATTGTTATGTATTATCTTGTATAATGAGTATTGTTATGAGTGTTGTTCTATGTGTGTCTGTTAGAAGTAGAAATACCGTGTCTTAGACAAATAAAGTTAATTTTTAATATTATTGACAAAAAACATATCGACAAAAAAAACAAATACATAATTATTATTTTCATATGAATCATTTTAAATCACTTAGACAAGAGACAACTTTACTAAATAATTAAATATTATATTTGTCCAGAGGAATATTTTATAGATAATAATTTATTCATAACAGAAAAATGTAAACCAAAACATTTCGTTTGAAAATTTGAGTTACAATTTTGCTGATAGAACAATCAAATATCATGAAAAATCATCACATAAGTTCCCATTTTCATTATGACTCTTAATAATGATTTATGTGTGAAGAAGTGTTGTCTGTGGATAGAGCGTTTCAAATGTCAAGGTATGTGGTGAAAATTTCAAGCCTTAAAATTATTTTATGCTTGCAACCGCACCAATTGTTATATTTATCAAAGATTTAATTCATGAAATCAGGGCTATACGTGTACCGTGATACATTACCTCGAAAAATCTCAAAATAACTACACATTCTTCATAAATACTTACCAATGCGCTGGTCAGCCTTTCTGGAGTACTCCGAGCTCTCCAGCTTGATCTCAGGATACGTCGTGTCCACATCAGTGTAGAGCTCTTCATCGCCGCTCCCGGCTGCAGACCCTGGCTCGGGCTTGACGGCAGCAATATCTGGGGCGGCGCTGGCCATGCTGCTACTGTCGGCTGCTGCGTCAGAAGATACTATAAAAATACTAAAATCTCTTCAAAAAATGATGTAGGCTACAATTTCTACCAGCCAATATAAAGAATAAAAAATATTTAGGAGTGATACTACACTATAATTAAAAATCGAACGAGGAAAGCACATTACGCGCGGATATTTTACTTCGCGGAATATTAATCAGGAAATCAATTAGTTACTGGCGGACTCCTCGGCCTTCATGGAGCACTCCTGCTTTATATCAGGATGCGATATCTCGATGTCAGTGTAAGGCGCTTCAACGCCTGCTCCTTCATCGCCGCTCTCCACTGGAGACCCTGGCTCGGGCTTGACAGCAGCAACATCTGGAGCAGCACAGTCCATGCTTCTAGAGCTAGAAGCGAGATTACACGATTAACCTCAAAATGCTGTTTTCCGAAGAAACCGTGTAGATCATAGACAAATTATAGTTTTGCTATCTAGTTTAGTCCATAGAGATGAATAGAAAGACCGATCACTTTTAAATGTGGACATTTGATGGCTGTTGACACAAGTTAATTTGTTTATTTATATATTTATTTTTATTAAATAAATAAATAATTTTCTGAAAATGAAAATTAGTTTTTTAAATATAATATAGTGATTTCTGCAAAAAACGAATGCACCTATTCTATAATAAGAGAGAACATGAATTGGCTAAGAAAACTCTTTTAAGTTTAGATTTTTTTATTTAAATCCATATTTGCTCTAGCATATGTTTTAATTATTACACCACCTGCCTATTTTTTTTAAATTGAATTATTATATATTTTTTTTATGCAGGTACATAATAATGGTTTTTATAATAAATTGATTCTATGTTGTAACATTTAAAAAACATTATGCTCCCCAAAATGAACCAAAGCTCAAGCTCATGGGAAAAATATTTACAAGCCAAATTAAAGTACAAAAGCAGCACTATTTAGAAGTAGTATTATTTTTATACATAAACCATTTGAGACACATTACATACATCGTTGTCCAAAATCAAAGATTTGACTTCCTTCTTAAACTGTTCGTATTTTGGAATGTTCCTTTCTTGAAATTTGTTTTGCGACAACAATGTACCACTTAGCTCCCAAGTATGTATAATGATGGTTCTTCCATGGTGGTTCTAAAAGTTGGTTTCTTTATTTGTCCCTTTGTTCTATGTCTATTACTTATACATTCTAAGGGGTGAGATTTATTTATAAAATAATCTTTGTAAATTTGGCATAGGGAGTTTGTTTTGTATATTTTTGTGAGTGATGGTACACTAAATTCTTGAAATATATTTGCAGTAGGATAGTCAAAAGGTTTTTAACTAAAAAAATAATTATTAAACTAATATTGAAAAAATCTGGAATTTTCCCTGCAAAATTAATTTTTAAAAAAATTAATGTTCCAATATTAGATAGATTATGCAAAAACACTCCAATATTACAAATTTATAAAGAAGTATTCATTCAATAAAATATAAATCCACCACAAACTCATAAAATTCTCATATTCATAGCCAAAGAGCGCAAATAATATGATTTTTTAACATTCCCAAATACAACAAAACAGCCACACAACACCATTACACTTATCTAGGTGTTAAATTTTTCAATAATTTACCAATAAATATTACAACTGAAGAACATTGTACGAAATTCAAGAAATACATCAAACAAATTGAAAAATACATAAAATCAAATTAATTAATCAATTAGAAAGACACACAGAAAAATCTAATTCACGAAAAAATATAAGGTTAGTACTGGGATTCGAACCCAGGTCACCTCCTTTCCGGGGACGGTGCTCTGACCACTAAGCTATAGCAACCCTTTATGTTTCCGTGAATATATCGACCTTATATGTAGTTCTTATTTTTATTAATTGATTAATTTTTATTTTTGTCCATAGAGCAATCCACTTTTTTATTGCTTTATTGAAATTACTTTGCAATGCTACCGCTAGATGGACGCCAGAATTAATTGGATAATTCATTTTATTTGGACATATACATTTATACAACAGATATTATATATATTTAAGGACACATTCATATTTGTGAAGTTGTAATTTTTCAGAACAAAGTTCTGTGAAATTTTTAAAATCAAATTAATTAATCAATTAGAAAGACATACAGATAAATCTAATTCACGAAAAAATATTAGGTTACTACTGGGATTCGAACCCAGGTCACCTCTTTTCTGTAAAACTTTACTTTGTTCTGAAAAATTACAACATCACAAATATGAATGTGTTCTTAAATATACGAATAATACATAATTAAAACAAAAAATAGTTATAATTAAAAAATAACTGAACTCCGAAAATACTTTATTATTTATTAAATCCCAAAAGAAAATATACGAAATATATTACATAAATTATAAGTATATTAAATCCTATAAAGTTTTATATATATATATACTTACCTGTACCTACATAGGTTCGGGAGATGAGAAGTTAGATAAGTGTAATGATTTACACACGACTAAAACTCAATAAAAACAATATAAATTAGTAACTAGTGACTAATATTAATACCTAGCTTTCCAAAATAGTGACTCGAATGATAGTTGTATGATGATTACAATATACATTTATAAGGATATCAGATGTTCTTGCGTTTCGATTATCCACTTGTTTACTTCGGTTACAATTTTTAGTTCGGTGGGTAATAGATTTGTATTTGTTAGTATTTGTATATAGTTGTAGATAGTATTTGTTATCTGCATATAAGGGACTATTACAGTACATTGTTTTAGTAATTTTGGGACCTTGTATTAATATAATGTCTGGATCTACCATCATAGTTATTGAATTTTGGAGTAGGTATATTCATTGAAATAATACTTCAAACTGACTAGTATATACTGTTGTCTAACATTTAATACAAAACTTTGCCTTAATCCTACTTTTTTTAATAGTCTCTTTTACATGTCGAATATTGGTTTGACAGCGTTTTTGTAGCCACCGCCCCACGCAATGATGCCATAGTTAATGGTATTTTCGAACAAAGCATGGTATATAACATTTTTAACATTTTTGAGTTCATGAAGTATCGTAACATATAGATAATAAATTGAAAATAGCTAACTTTTTTCAACAGTTCTTGGACGTGTACATCCCATTTTAAGCAGCTATCAATATGTGTACTTAGATACTTACAATTATCTACTCTTTTTATTATTTTTGTTAATTATAGTATTCTTAGGTAGTGTATCACTGTAACATCCAAAAGTTAGATATACCGTTTTATCAACATCACGCGTTAATTATCATTTAACGAGGCACAAACATTTTTTAACATATTGTTCATATTTGGTTACACATGACTTGAGTCACTAATATTTATTTTATGATGTTTATATTTCTCTACACTATTCTAATTATTAACTTATACATGCTTACACAAGTTTTAAGTTTATAAAAAAAATGTAATATTCACTGTCACAGTAACATGTATGTATTTCTTTAATTTTCTATATAGAAAAATATAATATTACATGAATTGAATAATTTATTATAATCAACCTTGTATGTATATATAGGTATGTAGTTATTTTATCTGGGAAAAGTTATAGGATTCTTATTTGTAACTGTTTTATATGATCAATATAAGTTAAATTTTATTAATATTAATTATAAATTAAAAAATATATATATATTTATAATTTTTGTATCACAAAAATACAATTCATAATTAGTTTATCAAAAAAATTATATATCTTTTCATTAAAATATCCATTATAATTTATTTATCATATATGTACAGTGTTATGTGTATTCCTGTCATCTTTATATTATTATAAAACATTTTTACCAACTTAGTACATTACTATCACTCTTGGACCATCTTTCAGGATCAATATGTCCGACTGACTATTAAAAAATAATATATAGACTCTCTATGCTAAAATTAATACAATTATATTTAAAATCTTGACATTAAAATTTAATTAAAAGTAATTGAATAACTTATTTACCATTTGTTAAAATATATCGTTTAGAATTTACTTTAGACTACAAAAAATAAAATACCAATTGCAAATGCTATTGACCTCGAAATTTCAGTGAATGCTAGTAACTTTTTAAACATGATTTTCGCGAACAAGTGTAAGTACATTGAGAACAAAAAGAAAATTCTTCTCCAGGATAGTCCAAGCTAATAACTGTTTCAATATGACTGTTGCCTAGCTGTATAATTACACTACACCAGAGCAGGATAAAGGTTACTCTCCGGTGTGCTTTTTCGAGTGTGTCCAAACCTCGATTTAAGAGTCCAAGCATTATTTATATGAACGCAAAAAAATCATTTTACGCTTGTGTTTGCTCGTGTCTTTTCAAGATATATTTCGTTGAACAAGTATAATTGCATTGAGAACAAAGAAAAGGTTTTTCACCACTGTGTGTAATAAGGTGTCTCTTTAATTTTGATATCTGATAGGAAGTGTAATTATATTGAGAGCTGGAGAAAGGTTTCTCTCCTTACAAGAATGATTCGTTATATTTTGTGCTATAGAACAAATGCAATTAAATTAAGAGGAAGAGAAAGATTTCTCTCGAGTGTGCTTGTACATGTGTGACCTCAACCTCGATTTGACACTACAAGAATAATTACAATGAACGCAAGAAAAACGTTTTAGACGAGTGTGTGTATGCTCGTGGCTTTTTAAGGTGTATTTTGATGAACAAGTGTAATTGCATTGAGTACAAGAGAAAGGTTTTTCACCACTGTGTGTATCAAGGTGTCTCTTTAAACGTGATGACTGAGAGCAAGTATAGTTACACTGAGAGCAAGCGTAAGGCTTCTCTCCAGAGTGTGTTCGAGAATGAATCTTTAAGGTTTGCTGTAAAGAACAAGTGTAATTACATTGAGAGCACGAGAAAGGTTTATATCCTGAGTGTGTCAGTTCGTGCTTTTTTAAATCTGCTTTAGTTCTACAAGTATAAATACATTGAGAGCATGAAAAAGGTTTGTCTCCAGAGTGTACAAGCTCGTGTCTATTCAAGTGTGATTTTTGTCTAGCAGTATAATTACATTCAGAGCAAGAGAAAGGTTTCTCTCCGGTGTGTGTACGAGAATGATTTATAAAGTTTTGTGGTGAAAAACCAGTATAATTACATTGAGAGCAAGAAAATTTTTTCACTCCAGTGTGCTTATTCATATGTCTACTCAATCGCCACTTGAGAGAGCAACAATAATTACAGTGAGCGCAAAAGAAACTTTTTTCACCAGTGTGTTTTTTCTTGTGCCTTTCCAACATATATTTCTGCGAACAAGTATAATTGCATTGAGAGCAAGAGAAAGGATTTTCTCCACTGTGCTTGAGAAGGTGAATTTTTAGGTATGATAACTGAGAACAAGTGTAATTACATTGAGAGCACGCAAAAGGTTTCTCTCCAGTGTGTGTTCTTTCGTGGACTTTCATTGTAGATTTTCGCAAAGAAGCATAATTACATTGAGCGCATGAAAAAGGTTTCTCTAGAGTATGTATTCTTTCATGTACTTTCATTGTAGATTTTCGCGAACAAGTATAAACACATTGAGAACAAGCAAAATGTTTTTCTCCACTATGCGTAATAAGGTGACTTTTAAGGTTTGCTTTCAGAGAGCAAGTGTAATTACATTGAGAGCACGTGAAAGGTTTGTATCCAGAGTGTGTACGAGAATGATTTATAAGGTTTTGTGGTGAAAAACCAGTATAATTACATTTCGAGCAAGAAAATTTTTTCACTCCAGTGTGCTTAATCATATGTCTACTCAATCGTGACTTGAGGGAGCAACAATAATTACAATGAGCGCAAAAGAAACTTTTTTCATCAGTGTGTTTTTTCTTGTGCCTTTCCAAAATATATTTCTGCGAACAAGTATAATTGCATTGAGAGCAAGAGAAAGGATTTTCTCCACTGTGCTTAAGAAGGTGATATTTTAGGTATGATAGCTGAGAGCAAGTGTAATTACATTGAGAGCACGCAAAAGGTTTTTCACCACTGTGTGTATCAAGGTGTCTCTTTAAGTTTGATAACTGAGAGCAAGTGTAATTACATTGATTGCATGATAGAGTTTTCTCTAGAGTATGTATTCTTTCGTGGACTTTCATTGTAGATTTTCGCGAACAAGTATAAGCACATTGAGAACAAGCAAAATGTTTTTCTCCACTATGCGTAAGAAGGTGACTTTTAAGGTTTGCTTTCTGAGAGCAAGTGTAATTACATTGAGAGCACGTGAAAGGTTTGTATGCAGAGTGTGTCATACCGTGCCTTATTAAATCTGGTTTAGACCAACAATTATAGCTACACTCAGTACAAGACAATGATTTCTCTCTTGTGTGCTTGTTGAGAGTGTGGCTTTTCAACCCTGATTTTCGAATACAAATAAAACTACACACTGAGCAAGAAAAGGATTTCTCCCCTGAATGAGTAAGCAAGTGGGTATTTAATTTAGATTTGAAGAAACAAGTAAAATTACAGTGTGCGCACGAGAATCGCTTCTCTCCAGTGTGTAATAGAAGATGCCTCTTTAAATATGATTTCCGAAAACAAGAGTAATTACATCGAGAGCAAGAGAAAGGTTTCTCTCCAGGGTGTGTGGGCATGCGTGTCTGGATCATTGAATGCTTCATAAAGTTTCGATGTTCTTCTTGCATTACATCACTACCACGAAGATTACCTGGAAAAATAACGTTAACTGTAAAAATAACATCTTAATTAATATCTTTGTTCGGTCAATTAATTTAATGAAAGAAAACTAATTAATCATAAAATAAATAAAATCGATAATTTAAAACCATTCAGTAAACTGTTCTTTCTATATATAAGATTAGAAAAGTAGTTCAATAAAAATTCCGACTTTTTTCTTCATCCTTTTTGTTCATCTTCATCATTTTTGTTTTATCATTATTTTACTATCGTGTGCTTTATCGATATTATTATATCCATTTTATATTCTGATGCAAGAAAATTTTACTTCAGATGTGCGCAATTGCTTCATACTTGGATCTATTTATCGAGTATTTATATTGAAACAGAACAAATCAGTTCAAAATTACGAGTACCATCGTTTAATAGGACTATTGTATTCCTGAGAGAGAAGTGGGCTTAGACCAATTATCATAACCGAATACCTCCCGTAATCCTAGTATTCCACAATCATCGATTCAACAGCGGGTAAAATAATGTTCTTAGGCTTTCTCGGCATAGAATCGTGTGATTTGAGTTTACGATCTTTCTGGCTGACGTATCACCGCGGGGTTCATCTTCAGGGCTGATGTGTTGTGGTTTAGTATTGTCTCGCGATACCTTGTCGTAAGCAGTGTGAGTTTTGCATGACGAGGCCATACCGTGTCGGAGACATGAATTGTCTACGTTTATGCTGAATGTCGATCCACTATTTTTACGGAATCCGCGACTAGATTACTTGGCATAATCCAAGATCAAGGTCCCATTGTATATACAATGAAAATGAGTATTTCACTTTATAATTAAATGTCCTGATTACAAAATGAAAGATAATTAACGCTTAAATAATACGTAAGTATTAAATAAAATATTACACTTAAAGGTTCCGAAAATTTTACCATACATTTTGAATGTCAGTCATTACTTTAAGAACCATGGAAAAATATATATAAAGTATATAAAAGAAGAAGCTATTCATCATATTTCTTTCGTCTATAAAAAATATTTTGTCATGTAAACTTATACATTGTCTATAATTTACACATTTTCCTCAGATATTTCCTATGAAATGTCAAAATATATAGTGCATTTTTCGAAACATAAAAATGTAATATCCTATTTAATATTTATTTAAACATAAATTATCTTTCATTATGTTATTAACACATTCAATAATATTTATTTTATTTATTTATTTATTTATTATTTATTAATTAATTACACGGCTTAATAGCCTTTTACAACAGGTTTATACATAGTTAAAATACAACAAACGATTAAATGTAAAAGAAAAATAAAGGGTATAAATGTAAAAAAGTATATATACATAGTTTAAACATAATGAGGTTAGACATATATGTAAAAAAAGTATATATGCAAAAAAGTGTAAAGTAGTGATCTCAGAAATTTTTACTCACCGATAATATAGCAATATTAAATTTGAATAGCCAGGTATATATAAAAAATTTAAGACATTATATAAAAATTTAATATTTTGAAAAGAAATGATCATATAATGATTTTTTAAATTTTGAGAGAGATAGATTTAAAATGTCGACATATGTAGGTAGTTCATTGCCCAGTTTGTGCATCCGAGGTATGCTAGAATTTGAACGATAGTTTGTGTCCAAATTGTCACAATAAAACAGCATGTTTTGGCGGGTCCTACGGTTAGGTACTTTAAAATTAATACTATTCAGGAGTTTGCAACAGTCGAAATTTGAGTGTAATATTTTAAAAAGGAATATTAAATCTGTTAATTTTCTTCGATCTTCCAAGGTTAGGAGATTAAGATTAGTTTGCAAATATTTGTAGTTTATTTGGTCGATCGGAATATGAAGCTTAAAATTTATAAATTTTAGGAATTTACATTGTACCCTTTCTATATTTTTTATATGAACCCTGTAAAAAGGAGACCAAATGATGGAATTGTATTCCAACTGACTACGGACCAAGGATACATATAAGAGATTTATTACATTAATTGATTCAAAGTCCTGTATTGATCTAAGTATGAAACCTAAGGATTTCATACTTTTATTCGTAATAATGTTGATGTGACTAGTTTATGATCAAAAATGACACCAAGATCACGGATTTCTGTTATTTTTTCTAGGTTTGTATTATTTATTGAATACGAAAAGGAAATGGGAGATTTATTTCTGCAGAAGGATAGTGATTTACACTTATCAACATTTAAAAATAGGTTGTTAGAGATGCACCAATCGTTTAATTTATATAGGTTAGATTGGAGGGTAAGGCAGTCACTCACATCTGATATTTCCTTGAAAATTTTAATATCATCCGCCAAAAGTTAAATTTCAACATTATCGAAACATTCGACAATATCGTTGATAAATACAAGAAATAATGCGGGTCCAAGATGGCTACCTTGTGGTAGACCACTAGTGGCTAGGATAGCTCGGGATGTACAGGATTTTATTTTTACGTGTAGTTTCCTGTTAGTCAAATAGCTTGCAAACCATTTATGTAGTGGGTCAGTTACGCCTAAGGAGTGAAGTTTCTTAAGAAGGATTGTATGAGAAACCTTGTCAAAAGCTTTTGAAAAATCCGTGTAAATGCTGTCAACTTGACGTTTGTTTGTGAAACTTTCAAATATGTACTCCTGATAGATAAGTAAGTTTGTGGAAGTTGTTCTACCTTTAACGAAACCATGTTGCCTTTTGTCTATCACTTTGAGAAGTTCTGGATATATTTGGTCCAGTACCAAGGATTCGAAGATTTTAGGGAGTACTGATTGTATAGAAATTGGGCGATAGTTTTTGACATCAGATTCGCTTCCCTTCTTGAAGATAGGAGTGATAAAACTTGTTTTCCAACGTAGAGGAAACTGTCCAGAAGAAAGCAGGTAGTTGAAAAATTGAGCAAGGGGTCAAGCAAGCACAGGGGCACATCGTTTTAGATATATCGGTGGAATGTTATCCGGTCCTGCAGATTTATTAGTATCCAATGATACTAACTTTTTCTTACAGGATTCAAATGTAATGAGACAATTATATAGATACATGTTGTTATTGAAATTGTGATATGGTATGTTATTAACAGGTGTGTCTAGGTCGTAAACATTTTGGAAAAAGTCTGCGAAAAGGTTAACAGTATTTTCTGTATTGGTGGCTACTTGATTGTCCAGGTACATTTCAGATGGAAATTCGTTACTGTTTTGGTTAAGTTTTTTTATATACTTCCAAAGATTTTTGGATTTTAAGGCACTGTTTTCAATATAGTTAATGTGTAATCTGTAACATATTTTTAAAATATTTTTACACTCTGCCCGAGTTTTGCTAAATTGAATGTAGTCTTCGACTGAACGACTGTCTTTGAATTTTTTATGTAGGGATTTTTTTAGTTTAATTAGTTCTATCAAATCACTCGTAAATCATTTTGGATATACATTAGGTTTGGGCGTAAAATGTGGAACATGAGAGTTTATTGTATCTTGGAAAATTGAATAAAGTTTTTCGAGATATTGATCGATATTGATATCACATAGGAATGACCAATCTATGATGGATAAGTGCTGATTTATGGATTCAAAATCTCCCTTTTGAAAGTTAAGAGAGGATTCTCGCTGTATAGGTTTGGGACATAGAGTACTTAATTTGATATGTAATGGAGGGTGATGATCATCAACTGGTAGCAATTGATCGATGGATTTTACGATTGAAATGTTTGCTTGATTTGAGAATACAAAGTCGAGAAGGCGGTTATTGATGTTGTAGACAAAATTATGCTGATATAAGTTTAGATAGTTCACCATATCTAGAATCACACGCGCACGATCATTTTCACATTCATTTGTAATGAAGCCGTCTTCGTTAGATGACCACTCTAAGTTTGGAAGATTATAGTCGCCTAGTATGGTGGTTTCGTAGCTGGTGTATTTCGATATTAACAGTTCGACATCTTCACAATGTTGTTTGTAGAGCAGAACATCGGAGAGCGGTGGTAAGTAAACTGTTCCAATAATATATTTTTTAGGGTAAGTATTGATCATAATAAATAGTTGTTCGAGGTTGGTATTTTTAATGATGATGTTTCTTGTTTTTAGGATTTTATTTATGGCAATAAGAACACCCCCCCCCTCTTGATTTAGAACTAGTACTTAGACTTCTATCGAGGCGATATACTTTGTGGTTTTGAAATCCGAGTTCAGAGGATTTTATGGATGGATCCAACCAAGTTTCTGTAAATATGTATATATCGTAGTCGTAAGATGGTAAAAAATTTCTAAAGTCGTTTAACTTGGTTCGTAACCTTCGAATATTTTGATAATATATTTTCAAGTTTTTTAGTTTACTCCGGAGTTTTTTGGGGTGTGATTGATGATTTTCGGTGTGGAGTTAACATATTTTATAGTAAGATTGGCTTCTCCGTTTTTGATTCTCAAATCTAGTTCATTTCTGAGGTCGTGTAGTTGTTGCCGTTGCTTAATGGTATGGTCAGGTTTCATACTCAATCCTGCGGGTAATTTATTTTTGTTGCGTAGTAACCGTAAAGCCAAGGAAGAATCGTTGAATACAACTTTAATTGGGCGACTGGAACCTTCTCGTATTGATCCTAATCGATATGCTTTCACCATATCTGTGTTGGAAATTGGTTCAACCTGATTTATTACGTTCAAGGTGGAAGTTGTATCATCTTGAATTTTTTGAGATTGCTGAGTGGATGCGCTCTCAGGGATATTATATAGGATAATATTTTTTGATCTCTCTTTCCTATCTTCTAGCTCTGAGATGATTTCATGTATATCCATCGGATTTGTAGCCACTTGAGTCTGAAGGGGTTGATTTTTTAACATTTCTTTATATGCATTAACCTCCCCCTCCAGGCTTCCCATTTTTACTCCCATTTGACTAATAGTGCCCAGAATTTGCGAGAACTTAGGGGTTAATTTGGCGATTTGATCTTTATTAAATTTATTTGCCGGGTCATTAATAAATACATTCATTTCTGTAAATAATTGTTCAGCATCTGTGATATATTGCATCGCTGTTTCGTTGGAGTTCATGGTAGATTGTTAATATTTGTATATTGCGTTATATGGTTGAACACTCCTGGCTGTGTTGCTGCCGATATAGGTACAAAGTCCAAGTTCAGCTGTGAGTGGTGAGCGATTTGTTGGAACTGAGTAAACAATGACCAATCACATCAAAGTTATCTCACTGCCGTGGGTACGAAAAATAAATATATAAACCTTTTTTTCACTTTACGAAATAAATAAGCACTTATTTCAGAGTAATATGATTTAATCCATATTTACGCACGATTTGAGTTTAGTGATATTAACGTAAGTATATCAACGATTATTACAGGTTATTTGACAGATCCGAAAACAGGTGTACACACTTCGAATGTTATTAGACTAATGAATGTAGTGTAATACTCATTTTTATTACATATGCGATGGGACCATGAACTTGGATTTGGCCGATTACTTTCCGTGCCATTTTCCCGCGTCACGATATAATCCAGCACTGAAGCCCGCGCGCCCCGCTGGTAACTATTGTGGGCAGCGTTGTGTCTCCGAGGATTACCCTGCCATGGCCATGCTGTCACGCAGCTCTTCCTGGAACAATCCTCTAAATACCGTCAGAAAAAAATCATAGTTGAGCATAATAATTTGTTCAATCTATATTCAGCGACTTGGATCATTTCAATTCATCGATCTATGAATTTAAAACTTTTGGATATTCACCTCGGTCATAAACCTTTTTTTTCCTCTTCTTTAATCCATCTTCTTTCTTTTCAACTGACTTCGTATATGTAATTTTTTATCTTGTATCTTTCTTTAATTAACATTTTTTCTTTTGCCCAGACCATATATATGCAGATGTGTTGATTAGATATCTTTATGCTATACATATATCTTTTGCACTTCTTTTTATTCTTATCTCTTGTCCTTTTTACTAAGTAGATTTGTCATTTCCTATCCATTCCTTATTCTCCTTTTATCTCTAATTCTTTGACTCCCATCGTTTGTCCATAACTTAAAACATTCACTTTTTTTGTTTTTTTATTCTATAACTCAAGTTATTTTTGCTTTATGTTAAAACACAACAGGTTAATTCTGTGGAAACTTATAAGATGGTCTCTATACTGTTCAATAATCATGTATAATCTCTCTATATGTACTGTTAGTTTCCCATAAATAAATAAATAAACATTCTATTTAATATTTGAAAGACTGATGAAATGTTTCAAAGCTACTCTTACTAAAATAATTATTTTTGATGTTAATCACACAAAACTATTTTGGCGCATTTAGGGTAAATTTTTTTTTGAAAAAGAAGTTGCGCATGTTGCGGTAGTGCATTAAAGAGAGAATGCGTGTAGCGGGAGACAGCATGAGATCACGAAATGCACTTGACATTAGTGTTCCAAAACTATCTAAATATAATAATTTCGTTCGAATTCACGGCAAAAACTAAATCACACGACTGGGGAGAGACTGGAATCTCGGACGCGCGGATGGCAAGGGGGTAACTATGCAGGTTATTTGGAAAACATTAATAACCTCGCAGGACTATATTCCTGTCTAGATTATGAGTCGAAAATGTTCACGCTATTGTAACTTAATATCAATAGTTAAGGAGATATGCGACATCAAAGTTTGCATATTTTTTTCAATATTTCTGACTTATTTTATGTAAAACGTTGGACTATCATTAGAGAATATAGTCCTATGAGGTTATTAATGTTTTCTAAATAACCCTGTATAACATAACAACCAACGATTCTTCGTAGCCCGTCACGAATATGCTACATTACACTGTATAAGAACAGGGCTTATCCAAAACGCGAACCATTGGTTTAAGTAGATACCAAAGTATTTGTTTGCGCCAATTATTTTTAATATTTGAGGTAACGTTTCTGTAATTGTGTTCTGGGTTTTAATTATTTTCATAAAACTCAAATACTTTGAGCGTCGCTGGTGTATCATTTAGGTTTTATTTTAATTTTTAAATATAACTTCTGCCGCGCGCGCATGAGTACACGCAGGAATTTTTCAAGTTCTATCTTTCGTTAAAGCGGCCTGACAGAGATGGCGGTCGTGTTAGACGAGATCGAATGAATGCTCCGAATAATGCGACGATATTTAGCTATTATACGCATAAAATTCGCAATACCAAGTGGAAATATCCGACAAAAGTTGTTTAAGGCCAATAATATAATAATAATAATAATAATGGATTATATATATATATATATAGCGCCATTTTTGGGAAAATTTCACCTCAAGGGCGCTTTACACACAAAAAACTCTTACATACTAAAATCATAGAATAACAATATGAAAAATAAAAAGAAAAAGAAAAGAGAAAGAAAAATAACTCAAAACATAAAATAGTAAAAGAAAACAACGAATATTAGAAACTTTCTGCGAAAGATTTTGTAAATTTAAGTATTTTCTTAAATAAAGTCTCTGAATCCGTGTTTGAAAAGACAAGACAAAAATGATTTCTCATATAAAAAGCTTTAAAATCGCAAATTCAAAGAGAAATGGAAAGAATGCAAGCTTAGAATAATTCTAAGTAATGTTATATCTGCAGTCTTACGGATATAACATTAATTAGAATGTAAGAACCGTGGAAAGCATTAAGAAACAATAATATTATCACGCTTCAAAATTTCGCAATACGTTTTGACATTTGGATCATCCGCCAAAACAACAAAACTATTAACCTTCGGGTGCCGGAGGATAGAAAATAGGATCATGAACTGGAGCGGGGCACACAGTGACCCCAGTCAAATGTGCTTTTTAATTAAGTATAATGGTTTGAAAATGTTCTATAGCATTTTTATGACATTTTTTATACAATGCGAACAAAATTGTATAAATTTGTCGTAATTTTATAATAGACCGTAGTCTTTTGACGTTGCAATAATGCAGAATAAGTGGCATACCAGCTCAGTATATAAATATTTTTAAAATCGTCTAAAAAATAAGATTTTTGCGGTTGTTGTAAAATGTTGCGTTCCGTAATGGGAGTGATAAAGATGTTCCTATATTCTCTCTCTTTTGTCAATTATTTGCGTATACTTGAGCTGTCTATGGATAGAGCATCTCAAATGTCAAAATATATGTTGAAAATTTAAGCTTTAATAACCGTATCAATGATTTCGTATTTAGAGGGCACATTGTGAGTAACGGCATATTCTTCATATTAACTTACCGGCGCGCTGGTCGGCCCTCCTGGAGTACTTCGCGCACTCCTGCTTGATGTCAGGACAGGACATGTCCACATCAGTGTAGAGCTCTTCATCGCCGCTCCCGGCTGCAGACCCTGGCTCGGGCTTGACGGCAGCAATGTCTGGGACGGCGCTGTCTTTGCTGCTACTGTCGGCTGCTGCGTCAGAAACAAAATTATTAATACTGAAATCTCTTCACAAAATAATGTCTACAAGTTAGACTAACCATATTGAAAATATTAACAGCAGATGAGTATTCGTGAGGAGTAATACTATAACTTAATATTAATATATACACGGAATATAAATTACCGGCGTGCTCGTCGGCCTTCCTGGAGCACTCCTGCTTTATATCAGTATACAATATGTCGATATCAGTGTAAGGCGCTTCACCGCCTGCTCCTTCATCGCCGCTCTCCACTGGAGACCCTGGCTCGGGCTTGAAGGCAGCAATATCTAGAGCAGCACGATCCATGCTTCAAGAAAGACGATTTTTCTCAAAATGCGTTTGTCCATAGAAACCAGTTGCACCATAGACAAATTATATTCTACAATATAGTCTGGTCCTACTTAAGTCGCTGTATCAAAGCCTACAATTGTTGTATTTTTTTATTTGTTTTATATTTTATATTTTATCGAGTTTCTTGAAAAGAAATAAAACTCACACAGAAATATTTTCTCGAATTTTTTAAATAATTGGGGCTAACAAAAACTTTCCAAAAATTAATAGTTTGCGTCTTAGATAAGCCCTGCTCTTAATCTTTCATATATATAATATATTTTTGGCAGCCTAAGTAGAATCGGCGGTGACTTTGTCATATAATTGTAGTTTATTAGCCGTGAACTCGAAATTATTATATTTATGGTATAATGTTATATATAGCACCGTTAATATTTTCTATTGTTTTCTCTGCCATTCGATGTAAAGAAAGATTTATTATTTCTACTCACTTCTGTTTTTCAAGTCGATTTGAAAATACTTCTTTATTATATTTCTTAAAATTTTTTAATCTCTTTTATTTTTTTAAATTTTCTGTGCCTATTTTTTGAAAGTAGAATCTTTATATTGTGATCAGTTATTTTTGGAGTTTCTAATACTACCTCTAACATATAATCATTCGTGATAACAAAATCTATTGACGTTTGAAAACTTTATGTATTTCATGCAGATGCATGAAATCTTTTAACATTTGTTGTTCCATTGTTTTTGTTTATCTTATAAATAGTTGCGATGTCATAATTTTTTATGTTCCCTCCTTCAACAATGTTTCAATGAAAATAATAAACAGTTTCATAATTATATATCAAGTAGTTTCGTTGTAAAAATATATTTCCCACTGTTTAAAAAGCACTGGATAAATGTAAAGATCCACCGCTTATCGCGACACCCGGGCTTTCGGACTAGCGAAGGGAAAAATTCCATTTCAAAATGAAGACTACAACACACACACTTTCACCAGTTTGAAGACTACAAAGTGTACACTACAATTGTAGTAAAAATTACATGAAGTGAAGTAATGAAGTGAAGTAATGAAATGAAGAAATGAAGTAATCGTACTACCAAATAAAAAATATTTTCCCAAATAAAAATCTGGCGAGCTAAAAAAAAAAAAAGGTCAACGAGAAAAATATTTAAGATAAATGACGATATTTTCTCCGAAGTAACATTTGGCGACCTAAAAAAAAAAGATTTCTTCGTTTAGCTACATCAACTTCCCAAAAATTTTACATAAAAAATGGACTATTTGAAGTATGGGCTCGTACTTTCAATAACTTTGAAATGTGTGTACTTTGTAGTGTTCGCTTCGAAATGAAGTGCACTATTTGAAGTATGTACTTTCAATAACTTTTAAGTGTGTGTAGTTTGTAATGTGCACTACACTTCAAAACATGTGAAGTGTGCACTTCAATGTAATGTAGTACTACATTGTAGTAGTGAGTACAGAGCGGACCCATCACTAATTCGGACAAGAGACGTCCGGCGAGACGGTTGTGTCGCGTCACTCATCGCGATTTTTTTATTATTGTAATAATATGATTGGGGTATTTCGATACCCCGCTTCTGACCACACGGAAGTTTTGGATGCATTGTTTAAAATATTACGGGGCCGGGAGAGGGGAGTGTTCAGCCTATCCACGGCTTATTGCTGCTGCGTGCAGCGAAGTGTTTGGTCAGAAGCGTTGCGTCATTGTTATAATAATAACAATAATAAGTGAGCGCAGCTCGAAAATGTTGAAAGTGGAACAAAGATCGCCTATTTGGCAATATTTTGATATCAGCAGTGATAATAACAAATATGCCATTTGTTTATTGTGCCGAGTGCAAATTTCTCGTGGTGGCCAAGGGAAAAAAGTAGGTTCGTCATCCATTATCCATTCTTTCTGTTAAGGCGGCCATATACGCTCCGGTAGACCGTAGAGGTACATCTGTTCGGTCGACCTCTAGATACGTACCGCAGCGTGTGTGGTGTTCGCGTGTGGAGGTTTCCAGACCTGTACAGGTGACCGCAGAAGAATTGAAATTCTATACTTTTTGTCTGTGCGGCCGCGGCTGACAAATCTGTGCGTGTGTGGCGCTCTCAGTTTATATTCTCTATTCTATGCTCTCAGTATCTCTCTATTATGTGATGTCGTAGCTGTGACAGGAAGAGGTTATGTTGGGTGCAATGTTTTTTAAATGAAAAGTCTTAAGCATTGTAAAGATGTTATGTACTTACCCAACCCAATCTTCTCTTAATTTCAACACCAATTAACATACAAGTATTCATATGTAATTCTATACTTACTCACGGATCTATTATCAAATGATATTATAATTACCATTGTGTGAAAACACAAATTACAACATATTAATTTATTAATAGCTATTAATGTGTAATATTCTGCTTAAGTATTTTCAATTATGACAAACATACATTACAACATATTAATTGTCAAGTTGACCTTCCTTAACGGACATGTCAACTTTTAGGTAATTAATGAAACCACTAATCAAATCATATATATACAGAACAATTAGATCCAATAAATCAGAGATCTACGCACAGTGGTCAGATTCACTTCGCCTGTGTTTTGTTCACTCCGAGAAGTTTATACCTTCTCGTAATAATTGTGAAGTACTTATTGTGATATACCAAACTGTTCATTTTCTGCCTGTACTTATAAAAGTAACAATACAAAATCTTCCACAAAAATCCTTCTTGTGTTTCATCCTTCCTGGCCATAACACAACTGGTGGCAGAGGTGGGATCCTTCGATTAACGTAAAATCCTAAGGATTTTATGGTCTATAACAGTTTAAAAAGAAGGAACGAACAAAAATATTCAAGTTATCGCCGAGAAGAAGAGTCAGCAGCACCAGGCATCTCAAAACCGAGGAGTTGACAAGAAACAACAAGAAGACAGAAGCAGGAACAAGGCAACAAGGATCACACCAAGAAAACAAGGATCCTCACGCAGATTACCACCTAAGAAGAAGATGAAGATACCATATTTGTATTTGCAGTAAGCACTTCATAATAAATATTTTAGACTTTTTTACAAAGTCCTATAAATTTTAGACTTTTATACAAAGTCCTGTTCTATATTACAATATTATTTTAGACTTTTATACAAAGTCCTGTTTTATATTATAAAATTATTTTAGACTTTTTTACAAAGTCCTATAAATTTTTTTAGACTTTTATATAAAGTCCTCTTTTATATTATAATATTATTTTAAACTTTTTTACAAAGTCCTATTAAAATTTAAAACTTTTATACAAAGTCCTGTTTTATATCATAATATTACTTTAAATTTTTACAAAGTTCTGAACGACTATAAAAAACCAATGTTGTTTAACTATTACAAAGAAGTATAATTTTGAAATTAAAATTCTTTCCAATTTTCTCAGAACAAAGTGAATAATTATAATCAACTTGCTTATTGCCTAAAAACAAATCTTAATTTTATTATCCTAACTAAATTACTTAATACAATCTATAAACATGTACCCCACACTCCCGACAACCACAAACACTAAAAACGAGCAGACAAATACTTCTTACAAAACAGAAAAACACGACACACATTACGAATATTCAACCTCAGAATTATTTAATTGGATAGAAAAATATGATGGCTCTAGGGTCAAACTCGAGGATTTCATCATAAATGTTAACTCGGCATTCCGACTTGCAAAACCGGAACAATATAACATACTATTAGAATACACCAAGAAACAATTAACTGGCAAGGCCAAAGTTATGTCCGAAATAAAAGTAACACCAACCTGGGAGTCGCTTCGTGACATTTTGCAAGACTACTTTTGCCCGACTCAATCCGTTACGCAACTTATACTAGAGTCACAAACATTCAAACAACTTCCTGAAGAATCAATTAGTAACTTTACTTTTAGATTAGACATACTAGACAATAAATTTGTTAGAGCAATAAAACGGGAAAATGAAGGAAACCTCGCGTTACTTCCGGGACTTCTTAAAATGAAAAACGATATATGTCTAAGAGCATTTCTCGGAGGAGTGTCGCAAGAATACAAACAACTCCTTTTGATAAAAGATCCGAAATCACACCTAGAAGCATCCGAATTTTGCCAAAGGGTGGAGGATGAAAATAAAATAAATCAAGAAAGGGACATGTTGACTAAAAAACCAAACTTTTGTACTTTTTGCCGGATCACTGGACACACCATTGTAAATTGCTACGAAAAACTTAATAAAAACCAAAATTTAGACTATAACGACAATACCTTTACAAGAAAAAATTATAGTACATTATGTAGATATTGCGGCAATTTAGGACATTGTATAGAAGAATGTAGAAGGAAATTAAGAGACGAGTATTTTAATAGAAAAAATTATGATAATAATAATTATAATAAATATACTAATAGAAACCCCACATATCAAATCGGGAAAAATAAAGAACGAATTCACGAAAACCATAACGGTTCAAATAATAAATATACTAATAGAAGCGCCACTGATCAATTCGGGAGAAATAACGATCGAAATCGCGAAAACCATGGCGGTTCACATAATAATTATAATAATAATAATAATACTAATAGAAACGAAAATAATCATCGCGTATTCCATTACCAATATGGAAACCAACAAAACAACGACTATCGAAACGTTGATAATACAATTCAATTAAATGAACGCGTAGCTCATGATGAAGAAATTCGAGCATCGCAAAATGAAATAATTACACCTTCATCCATTGACGGACGTAATTTAAACTAATACAATCTCGACGTAACTACCGTACTTCGAGATTTGCATCAAAAAAAGGTAGCATTTTTTCAACTAATCCAAACACACTGTCATATATAACCGTACAAACTAAATTAACACATAATAATAAGATAAACCTTCTCCTTGACACTGGAGCTAATATATCATTAATAAAATTGGAATGTTTAAAAACTAAAAATAATATAAATCAACTAGAAAAAATTAAATTAACCGGTTTAGATATCACAACCAATCCTTTGTATTCAATCGGTTCCATAAAAATTCCTCTCCATTTTAATAACAAAATATTACTTCATACATTCCATGTTATTTCCGAAGGAAATAATAATGTGCCCGCCGACGGAATAATCGGAAGCGATTTTCTAATAAAATATAATGCTCAAGTAGATTACGAGCATAACCAATTAAGATTTGATAATATCATTTTACCATTTAATTTTAAACTTAAACGCAATGAAACACTAATAATTCCACCACGTTCTGAATCATTTATCGAAGTTGAAATCACTAATTCAGCACAAATAAGTGAAGGACTAATAGATAATACTTGTATATCCGACGGTGTATATCTATGTAGATCTTTGGTTTCAGTACTTCAAGGAAATAAAGCAATAACTTCCATAATAAATACAAATAATGAATCTGTCCAATTTGATAAAATTGCTATCAATCTTTTACCTTTAAATTCATATAACGTATACCGAGCTCAAGGCAGCGATAAATTAAATAACTCCAGACATAAATTATTAGAATCTCAAATTCGCATTGATCATCTAAATAACGAAGAAAGCGAATCCTTGTTAAAAATATGCCACAAATATAATGATATTTTCCATTTAGAAGGAGACAAATTAACTTGCACTAATTCGATTAAACACACTATTCCTGTAACTTCACCTCACCCAATTTTCACAAAAACATATCGCTATCCTGAAATCCATAAACAAGAGGTTAATTCTCAAATTTCTAAAATGCTTGAAGATGACATAATAACACCTTCAACGTCCCCGTGGTCTTCTCCCGTCTGGGTTGTCGAAAAAAAACCCGACGCATCCGGTAAAAAGAAATGGAGAATTGTTATCGATTATCGCAAACTTAATGACATAACAATTGGAGACGCATATCCCCTACCCAACATTTCAGATATCCTCGACCAACTCGGTCAGTCAAAATATTTCACAACTTTAGATCTCGCTTCAGGGTTCCATCAAATCCCCATGGACCCAAAAGATTCCGATAAAACTGCTTTCACTACACCATTAGGACACTATCAATTTAAAAGGTTACCATTTGGAGTAAAAGGAGGTCCCCCATGTTTTCAAAGACTTATGAATAACGTTCTAGCAGGTTTACAAGGTATTAAATGTTTTGTCTATCTTGACGATATCGTAATCTACGCAGCATCCCTTCAGGATCATAACATAAAACTAGAGGAAATATTTAACAAACTTAGAATACATAATTTAAAGTTACAGCCGGATAAATGCGAGTTTCTAAGAAAAGAAGTCGCTTACCTTGGACATATTATCTCTGATGAAGGAGTTAAACCTAATCCCGATAAAATCCATGCAATAGTAAATTATCCAATTCCCAAATCACAGCGCGATATAAAGGCTTTTCTAGGACTAGCAGGATATTATCGTCGTTTCATTGAAAATTTTTCTAAAGTAGCACAACCTTTAACTAAATTACTTAGGAAAAATGTAGTATTCCACTGGGAAGATGAACAAGAAAACGCGTTCAATTATCTTAGAAATAAACTCATTAATAAACCGATCTTACAATTTCCGAATTTTGAACTGGAATTTAATCTAACGACAGACGCGTCTAATACTGCGATCGGTGCGGTGCTCTCACAAGGACCAATAGGTAAAGATTTACCAATAGCATATGCTTCACGTACATTGAACAAAGCTGAGCAAAATTACGCAACAATTGATAAGGAACTTTTGGCAATAATTTGGGCTACCAAGCACTTTAGACCCTATCTTTACGGCAGAGATTTCAAACTCATCACTGACCATAGACCATTGGTATGGTTAGTAAAAGCAAAAGATCCATTGCGTTCTCGCTGGAGACTTAAATTAGAAGAATACAACTATGAAATAGTATATAAGCCTGGAAAATTGAATAGTAATGCTGATGCATTATCCCGTATCGTAGTACCCGAACAAAATGTACTGAATATCTCTTCAAACCCTGAACCTAACTCCTATGAAGATTTTATCAAAACGAATTATACAGATCGACAATTAGATATTTCAAATATAAAAGAAATTGATCATAATTTACTGACACACAAGGATAATATAGTTCACTTTATAAGTAATGATAAAGAAATGTGTCAAGATTTATCCAAGGAAATAAAAGAACTAATAAATAACTACGACACGATAAAAGAAACTGAAAATAAACTTTTTGATATTTTAACATCAGAATATAAAAATAAAATAATATACCACGTAATCATAAAACATAATTTTTGGGATAAACCCTCTTATAAGGAATTCTTTATCGCCCTACAAAATTTAAAATTAATGCTCATAAATAATAATATTACTAGTTTTTCCATGCCATCATCTTTTTATGCAGGAATAGAAAACTTAAATTGGAACAAAATTAAATTAATCATAAATTATATTTTCTCTAACACACCTATTAACGTTACCATATGTCATAATAAAATAATAACTCCCGAAACCGAACAAATTCCTAAAATTCTTCACGAATTTCACAATAACCCTATCGGAGGACATTCTGGGATTCATAGAACACTAAATAGAATCAGAAATTATTATAAATGGCACAAAATGAAATCGGATATTAAGAAATACATAAAAAACTGTGTAGAATGTCAGAAAAACAAAATTTCAAGAGAAAAAAATATTCAACCATTAGAATTAACTACTACATCGAATAAACCATTTGAAAAATTAGCCCTCGACATTGTAGGACCGTTACCAATGACAGAATCTGGAAACAAATTCATACTTACCATGCAAGATGACTTAACAAAATTTTCTAGAGCTATAGCCTTACCTAATCATGAAGCCGAGACAATCGCAAGGAACCTATTTGAGAAATTCATTAGCATTTTTGGATTACCAGATAAAATTCTAACGGATCAAGGCGCGGATTTCACATCTAAATTAATCAAAGAACTTTGTAAACTATTTAAAATCGAGAAAATACAGACTTCGGCGTATCACCCCCAAACAAACGGAGCTCTAGAACGCAGTCATGCTACTCTAGCTGACTATTTAAAACATTATATCTCACCTTCGCAAACAGACTGGGATTGCTGGATCGACCATGCGATGTTCTCATACAATATTACGCCTCATTCTTCTACAAAATTCTCTCCATACGAACTAATATTCGGGACTAAACCCCAATTACCAACGTCGATAACCAAGAACCCTTCATTTAAATATACGTATAACGATTACCTAGAAGAATTGCAATTAAAATTACAAACCTGTCATAAAATAGCAAAGGAGAACTTAATCAAACAAAAAGAAATTGTAAAAATGAAACATGATGAAAACATTAATAAAAATCATAAATATAATATAGGAGACTTAGTCTTATTACGAAATGAAACTAATAAACTAAAAAATCTAAAAAATCTAAAACAAATCTAAAAAATTAACCCCCAATTACGAAGGTCCTTATGAAATAATAAAAATTAACTCAAAGGTAAATGTCACTATCAAAATAAAAAGAAAAGAAATTGTTGTACATTTAAATCGAATTAAACCTTTTATTTCAGATGGATTGTCGCCACAACCATCAATACTCTACTAACAATGGCTGAATCCAATTACGAGATAAAACCTATTTCTTCCTCACCAGGACTATTCTTTGAAAACCTAGGTTCTGTTAAATTTCAACATGATACTTGGAAACTTTTAATCTATATTGACACTAATCCTATTAAACAAAATATTCTCCTCATCAATAATATCTACATGCGAACGAAAAATCTTTGTGAAAATCCAAAACTAAACGAAGTTTGTCAAAACGTACCATTCATCATGAAATCAACGATACCTAGATTAGAAAACAAATTTAACCTTTTTTCTGAAACTGTCAATCATAATGATCAAAATTTAACGAGATTTAGACGCGGATTAATTAACGGCATCGGAAGTGGCTTAAAATATTTATTCGGTATCGCAGATTACGAAGACACCGAACATTACGAAAAAGTAATTAATCAGTTAAATAATGACGATAAAAATACTTTGGAACTATTACAACAACAAACTCAAATTGTACAAGCAACTATATCATCTTTCAACCATTCCATCACTAACATAAACGCTAATGAAAAATTATTCAACGAAAATATAGAACAATTCCAATTTTATACCAAGGAAATAGAAAGACGGCAGCTTACTAATTCTGAAATCAATCATGTTATAGAACACTTAATTTCACTATCTCAACTCGTTTCAAACGTAGAATTCGAATTGACGATCCTAATTGATTCAATATTATTCGCAAAATCGAATATAGTACATCCAGAAATAATTTCACCCACAAAATTAATCCTTTCACTTAGACAATCCATACCACATTTACCTACAGGAACCAATTACCCTTTTAATCCAGAACTTAAAAATTACCCATACATAGCTGAACTAATCGAGCAAAAAATTATCTATCATAAAGAAAAACTCGTATTCATTTTAAATAATCCATTAGTGAACGATTTAAAATTTAAACTATATCGTATCATTCCATTACCAGTAAAAACAGGGCTAGACTTTATGTTCATTCAACCCACTTTCAAGTATTTGTTTATAACCGACCTAAATGATTTTTACACAACGGCAGAAACACTAGCTTCATGCAAAGAAATTAACGTAACCGAATTCATTTGCAAAAAAATATCAACTTTATTCTCAACCTTATCTCATCCGAATTGCGAAACGACCATGTTAAGTCCATTATCTAGGAATATTTCACCTTTATGCAATTTTAAAATAACTGATAGTAATAATTACGAAATCTACCAAAAGCTGACAAAAAGCAATACATGGATCTTTATGCTTTCAAAACCAGATAACGGTAACATTCTTTGTAATAATACAAGAAGAGAAAACGTAATATTAAATAGTACCGGATTAATTACTCTTAGCGAAGATTGCAAACTTCTTACGTCGACTACGCGACTGATACCATCGAAGTCATACATTAGTTCCTATGACCATATTTTACCTTCATTCGACATTCATAAAGACGATTGCTGTAAACACTACAATTCTTCTAACATTATTCCCTCATTACATAATACTCCTCGCCTACACTTAACAAATATTAACCTCGACGAATTACACCATTCTTCACAGAGATTAGATAAATTACAAGAAAATATAGAGAAATTAAAAAATAATAGTAAATTCCAAAACTTAATGCAAAACAATTATTTTATATACTTTTTATTGACGCTAGGTAAATTACTACTTTGTTATGTTTTATATAGATTATTCAACCTTGCAAAAAATTGGCTTTTACGAAGAAATAGGAATAATTATTTACATCCTATAGAGTATAACTCTCAAACTCCTTCAATAACAATAAATCCAGTAATGAATATGATAAACTGTTGTAAAAAAAGAAGGCATAGTCCTCAACGAGATAACCACATAGAAATGGCAGATTTTATAAGCCCTGAAGGCAATAATACAGAACCTATAGCAAATTCCACTCCACTAAGGAGAAGTGCACGTTTAAACACTACTAACCGCACATAAAAGAAAAGATTATTATGACTTTCAATAAAATTGTTAATTCAAACATATTGTAACTTATATAAATTACTTATATAAATGTATAAATTAATGAATGCACTCTTTTTTAAAGCTGATTATTGTTAATCTTATTGAATTATATAAATTGTTCAATTTATTTACAGTTAAATCAATTATAGTTATTTATGTTATAAAAATTATTTGAAATTGTTAAATTGAATTAATTATTCTATCAACCTATTATGAAATACAAGAATTTTGGTAAAGGGAATTAAAAATAAAATATTATCCTATTATAAGAATATATAAGAATATTATTATAAGAAAAATTGTTCTGGGAAAATGTTAAACTTGTTTTGATAATTAATGTAATATATATTAAGAAAATTGTTAAACTTATTTTGGTTACAATTTCACATGTTTTATTATATGTATATTAAGAAAATTGTTAATTATTTTGTATCGAGAAAAATTGTAAGGGTGCTATCCCACTAAACATATATTGTAATTGTAAAAACTTCAATCACCTACTCGATGAAGTAAAAATCTTTCATTTTAACTTCAAACTGGGGGGGGAGATGTTATGTACTTACCCAACCCAATCTTCTCTTAATTTCAACACCAATTAACATACAAGTATTCATATGTAATTCTATACTTACGGATCTTACTCACGGATCTATTATCAAATGATATTATAATTACTATTGTGTGAAAACACATATTACAACATATTAATTTATTAATAGCTATTAATGTGTAATATTCTGCTTAAGTATTTTCAATTGTGACAAACATACATTACAACATATTAATTGTCAAGTTGACCTTCCTTAACGGACATGTCAACTTTTAGGTAATTAATGAAACCACTAATCAAATCATATATATACAGAACAATTAGATCCAATAAATCAGAGATCTACGCACAGTGGTCAGATTCACTTCGCCTGTGTTTTGTTCACTCCGGGAAGTTTATACTCTTCTCGTTATAATTGTGAAGTACTTATTGTGATATATCAAACTGTTCATTTCCTGCCTGTACTTATAAAAGTAACAATACAAAATCTTCCACAAAAATCCTTCTTGTGTTTCATCCTTCCTGGCCATAACAATGGATAAATAAACATTTAACATGAAAAAAAAAATTTTTTACCTTTTATCTATAATTTAAATACATAATTAAATACATGAAAGGTTTTTTACGCGCATATATACGAGTATATAATTGTTACTTTTCACCCATTCATTAATTTTTGTCCCCTTATTCCAGGAGGACGGCTTCGATTAGGTGCTTCCTCTATATTGTTCCACTTCAGTAGTTGCTGATCAATCATGATAAAATCTGTCAGTGTGATAATCTTGTTGCTGATGTATCCCAGTGACTGCTTCCCTCCAAAGTTCCCAAGAAGATACATCTTAGAAGTTATTCTTCTTGCATTCAGAAGCCATGTCCAAGTAGCCTTAATTAAGATATTTTTATTTGTATAACTAGGAATAGGGCCGAGAGTCTCCCTTATCTCGCTCGATCTCATAATGTAACTCTTTTTTTTAAATAGAGATGCGAACACGGAATACGTGTCACATCAATATTCTTACTATTTTCAAACTAAGCTAAACGTTTGCGCTACGAAAATAAGACTAACTTGCTTATCTGGAATGAGATTCGAACCCGCGACCTTTGGATCACGAGGCGAGAGTCCTTACCACAAGACCAACAAGCTACTCTTAATAACTGATATCGACAGCTTTTCCATAAGATTCCATATTTATTAAACTGGGCCCACTATCAAAGTTAAACGTTACCAATATGACCCAATGGGTACCGATCTTGGAACAATTCATTTGGCGATCTAAAAACAATTTTTCGACAATTATCGGTAATGTTAAAATGATAATAGCATGACAGGTAAGTATATATTATAGCATCATTATCCCAAACAGTCGATCCATAGATGATAATACTTTAATATCGGCCGATGATACTTGTGTGCTAAACCAACAATAGGTAGGTGCAAAGATACTCCAAACACACAATACGCGCCCGGAAACAGATAACCGTATCATAGTGCACGGCAATAAATAATTATATTTACGCTGTGTGTTCCGTGACAAGGGTTGGTTTATTGGGCTCGTACAGGGTGTTGATGAAATCCATTATTTTAAAATAACTATTTAAATGTGTATTTATGTTGCTGCTGAATTTATAATTGATCTTCATTATTTAAACTAATTATTATTTATTTTTATTTTTATTTATTCTTACTGAATTTTATGTAAGCTTGGTATTATAGTTAAATGAGCTGGCACATTTAATTAAAAATATTTTTATACGAACAAGAGAAGTAGAACTTTAGTGTACAACCACATATCAATCGGGAGCATGCAGTCATTACTTTGAAATAAGCTGTACCTAATAGTAGAAATCTTATGAAATAAAATATATTCAGAGTTTAATATTGAATTTCGCACAGCAAGATTTTTTAATTTAATTTGTTTTTTTCAAAATACATGTTTACATGGATATAATTCGTGTAGTGGCCTGATTTACAACATATTACGCAATGCAAGTTGCAATAAATTACGCAAAACCCATAGTCTAAGGGGGCATGGCACTGGGTTCTCTCGGAGGTTCCAGAATCGATTCCTGGTGAGGTCACAACATATCAAGCCTCAGTGTGTTTTGTGAAGTGTTTCGGTACAGTAATTGGACCTCTTAGTCTGTTACAACGCTAAAAATTAAAATAAAATACATAAAGAAAAAAATGTAGATTTATTTTTTGGACATTTTATTTAAGTTTTTTTTTGTTCATCTTTTTATTGAAGATTTTTTTTACATTTATCGAATATAAAAGATATATTTTAGATTAAGTTGATACATTTAATCAACACCCAGTACAGGGAGCAGAGGACTCGAGGGGCAGATGGGGCCCCCCGCGGTGCCGCAGATGAGAATAGGGGGCCTGTGCCGGGACAGGGGCCCTAATGGGGCCCTCTACAGTACGCTCCACCGACTAACCAAAGTCATATCAATAGATTCATGCAACTGTCTGTAAATCCTTTCGAAAAATAGCGGTAACAAGTGCCCAGTACTAACCAAATGATAACATTTTTTACAGAACTTTTAAACAAAAAAACTTGTTACTGCTTTTAATAAAATAGTAAAAAATATGTTTCGTTATATTAACTGACAAAGACTGAATCTAAAGACATTAAGCATTCACCATTTTTTACGTGTATTTTATTTCCTAATTATAAAATTATTATTTTTTATAATAAAACAATCAACTTTTATTATAATATTCATATAATATTATTTTTAAAAATAACCATAAAAGCTTTTTCAAAGAAATTAAAACATTTGTGACTTGACATCTTAATTATATTAACGATATTTATTTTTAAATCGCCACATTAAATAAGTGTTTTTTTTTTATAAAATAACGTGGTTTCAAACAAAATAAATTATATTTAATTAACACATTTTAATTTTATTTTAGTTCGCCTAATATTTAAGGATTATTTAATGTAAATAAAATAAAATAAATTAAATCTCTTGTACATAAACACTAGAGATGTTCCGACTAGTCGGTAAAGCCGACTATTCGGTCATTTTCGTAGTCGGCGACTATTCGGCAAAAAGCACCGACTATCCGGCTTCTTACTTTGTATGTATTTCTCAATAAAATGTATATAGATGGAATTACATTAAATAAAAACCTTGATTGTTAATTGATATTTTTATTTTAGAATCAGTCTAACACATTTTAAAATGTAAAGCAACTTTTCCTTTGGTAATCAACTAATTAGTCCCTAAAATTACTTACTTATAAAGAAAAAATATCTATGACATTTATCAAACAAAATTAGTATTTTAATTAACAAACAAAATAACATAATATATTCTTATCTTCAATAAACATTTATTAATATTTCTTCTTATTTAAATAAAAGAGTAGGAATTTTTTATTAACAGACTAAGTAATATTAAACCAAGATTACATGTACATGATGAGTGAAAAAAAAAAACATTTATAAAAATTCTAAACTAAACCGTGATCGGCTTGGCCGACTAGTCGGCCAAAGTCATAATCGGCACATCTCTAATCAAGACCTACTTTATAAAATAAATAATTCTTCACTGAAATAAGCCTAGTACTTATGTTTTGGTAGCCTTGCTTGCAAGAAATCGTGGAGATAAATATTAAAATAAGCCCCACAGGTAGGTACTTGATAATTTGAAAATATACTTGTACAATATGTACAGAAATGCATGGCCCACACCCATGGGGCTTGACTCCCCTCTTTTAATTTAATTTGCGCTGCCGTTGTACGCAGCCTTGTACTATATGATTCATAAACGTAAATATATTATTCTCCACGGATAAGTCAATTCAAAAATATGTACCTAGCAATAAATCACTGATCTCTTAGCACGTACCTACATACATAAAAATGTTTGCATAATTTATTTTTATTATACAGTATGGCTACTAGTTTAAATTGTTCCTAAGAGAACAAAAATGTTGACTTTAAATTTTATCCCTAAAAGACCCGAAAAACTTTAAAATTATTTTATTGAAAAAACATATTATGTTATATATAATATAACGTGTTAATTCGTTGCCCACATTTTGTACAACCAGTATATGACAGTATATAGAAAAATACTTTGCGATTGCTACTTTCAAGACTAAGATATTCAAAATAATTTATTAAATTCGAATGATTCCGATGAACTATGTATCTCATTAAGTTTTGCTATGGGGTTTCTAAAATATTTCATCTTTTACTGGCCGCTTACGCCCGAAAATTGCTCAAAATACAGATTCTGTTATAATTTTTTTTTAATTCAGCATCCTAGTTCAATTCAGCAATTTAGAGTATCTACAACTGAGAGGAACGGTTGCCACTGTCATGAGGAAAGTAATGATTTTCACATGATTTTAGAAGTTTTAAATAATCAAAAAAAAAAAAAAAAAAAAATATATATAATATAATATCTATATATCGATTATATAGTATATATGTTAGTATTGATTTCTTTGGGGGTAACCCGCGTCAAAATCTGGTCCTCAGTCAGAAGGACCATTCGTCAACCGACGTTTCGCCTGAATCACAACAGGCATCTTCAGGTTGCTTGTTAATAAATTTCCGTCACGAGGGGCAGTGCGAACACGTCCGTTCGTATCGGAAGCTTATTACCAAGTGAGGTCTGGTAAGTTAAAGTCTAAATTTGGGTACTGTGGTCATTATTGGCCTTAATGATTTTCGGGAATTTTGTATTAAATAATGGGTGTTCCCGGCCGTTGTTGGCCTTAATGGCGTTTGTTTGGCTCCTTGTGATGCGCTTTGTACTTGATGTTGCTTCTATTGTGTCGGTGGTTATATTTAATTGATTTTTGCGCGCTAATATATTATTTTTATTTTTACTAAGAAATCTACTGTTGAATAGAATGCTTTTCCATGCCGTTGTGAGACGTATACCATCATCTCTATTGTTGATAATATTTATTCTTTTATATATCTCTATAGCTTCTCTAAATATCCTTACTGTTTCGTTTTGGACGTTCGCTATTATTCGTGTATTATTAAATTCTATGCTGTGGCCTTCTTCGAGCGTGTGTTGGACAAGCGACGATGTTAGTTTTTTGTTGGTCATATCAACTCTATGTTCAGCAACCCTAGCAGATATCTTTCTGTTGCTTTTTCCAACATATGTCTGGTTGCACGATCCACATGGTATTTCGTATACACCATGGGACTCTAGGTGTATTTTGTCTTTTACACTGCGTAGAAGGCTAGATATTTTGTTTTCAGTCCTAAATATAGTTCTTATGTTATATTTTCTTAGTAGACGGCTGAGTTTATCTGTTGTCCCTCTTATATATGGTAAAAAGGCTGTTGATAAAGGTTTTTCCGTAATATCTTTAACTGTTTTATTTCTATTTTCAATGTCCGACTGGCGTTTAACTACTTTGTTAACTATTTGTTTAGAGAATCCATTACATTGTAGCGTATTTTTAAGATGGTTTATTTCTTCATTACGATGGTCGGAGTCGGATATTTTTATTGCTCTTGACACCAATGTATTTGCAACTGACGCAATTTGCGCCGGGTGATGGTTAGAAGATGCATGGAGATACCTGTCTGTGTGCGTAGCCTTTCTGTAAACAGTGTGGCCGAGACTGCCGTTATCTTTTTTGAGCACTAGGACATCAAGGATCAAAAAAGATAACGGCAGTCTCGGCCACACTGTTTACAGAAAGGCTACGCACACAGACAGGTATCTCCATGCATCTTCTAACCATCACCCGGCGCAAATTGCGTCAGTTGCAAATACATTGGTGTCAAGAGCAATAAAAATATCCGACTCCGACCATCGTAATGAAGAAATAAACCATCTTAAAAATACGCTACAATGTAATGGATTCTCTAAACAAATAGTTAACAAAGTAGTTAAACGCCAGTCGGACATTGAAAATAGAAATAAAACAGTTAAAGATATTACGGAAAAACCTTTATCAACAGCCTTTTTACCATATATAAGAGGGACAACAGATAAACTCAGCCGTCTACTTAGAAAATATAACATAAGAACGATATTTAGGACTGAAAACAAAATATCTAGCCTTCTACGCAGTGTAAAAGACAAAATACACCTAGAGTCCCATGGTGTATACGAAATACCATGTGGATCGTGCGACCAGACATATGTTGGAAAAAGCAACAGAAAGATATCTGCTAGGGTTGCTGAACATAGAGTTGATATGACCAACAAAAAACTAACATCGTCGCTTGTCCAACACACGCTCGAAGAAGGCCACAGCATAGACTTTAATAATACACGAATAATAGCGAACGTCCAAAACGAAACAGTAAGGATATTTAGAGAAGCTATAGAGATATATAAAAGAATAAATATTATCAACAATAGAGATGATGGTATACGTCTCCCAACGGCATGGAAAAGCATTCTATTCAACAGTAGATTTCTTAGTAAAAATAAAAATAATATATTAGCGCGCAAAAATCAATTAAATATAACCACCGACACAATAGAAGCAACATCAAGTACAAAGCGCATCACAAGGAGCCAAACAAACGCCATTAAGGCCAACAACGGCCGGGAACACCCATTATTTAATACAAAATTCCCGAAAATCATTAAGGCCAATAATGACCACAGTACCCAAATTTAGACTTTAACTTACCAGACCTCACTTGGTAATAAGCTTCCGATACGAACGGACGTGTTCGCACTGCCCCTCGTGACGGAAATTTATTAAC
This sequence comes from Agrypnia vestita, assembly GCA_016648135.1. Taxonomy (NCBI): domain Eukaryota; kingdom Metazoa; phylum Arthropoda; class Insecta; order Trichoptera; family Phryganeidae; genus Agrypnia; species Agrypnia vestita. Next base: position 70,156 of record JADDOH010004706.1, read on the forward strand.
AAGCAACCTGAAGATGCCTGTTGTGATTCAGGCGAAACGTCGGTTGACGAATGGTCCTTCTGAGGACCAGATTTTGACGCGGGTTACCCCCAAAGAAATCATACTAACATTATAAGTATCTATATATATATAAGAGTTATATAATTATATATTAATCAGCTATATTATATATATAATATATGGTGTTTGTATAAATAGTGACAGTTTTAATCAAATTCGTAAAGTTTATACTTCATTCGGAAGAAATTTGTCTGCTCTACAAGATATTGTAGCTTTATTATTTTATTTAATTACAATCCTTCAAAATGGAATATCAAGTAGACAAAAGGGAGCACTTTCGACACTCCCTCTGTCCGGATTCCGGATGCGCTTAGTCGAATTATCCGAGATAATACAGGGTGGTTTTTATCATAAAAGCATAAAAAAAATATCTTAGAAGACTGACAAAAGTTGTTAATTATGAAAGGGAATAAATTATTGACATACTTGTTAGAATTTTTTTTTGGCCTCTTCTCCTCTTCATTTGAAAAACGAACAAAACTTATATTAACACCCAATTCATAAATAGTACCGCTGTACCATCTTCTAGGCGTGGTCAGTATAGAAGGATTTTGAAGATATAAAGATTTATTAATAGATGTCTGATGGTTTACTAATAGATTAATACTTGGAGAATGGAAGACACAAGATAAATCGAAGACCATAATAATAAATAATAACCATAATCCAAAACCATGCGAATACTCGCCGATTTTTCTAAGCGTGTTGTTTGTGTTATAAGATCTAATCATATATTGTAAAAAACTGAATAATATAGGTCAATCAGAATTACAATTCAGGATTGTTGTGTTTTATTAGTCATCCTCACGCGTTCATCATTAACATCGCCCCGCCCAGCGCAGCTGTTGCTGCATTGATGGCGCGGGGTAGGTAGGTATGACTTGGAACAAATTACTCCGCTATCATTATAGATCCCTTTAAAAACAATAGATGCGATCAGCCCGCTAGTGACTCCCATTACCGTAATTCTGGGCTCCGGGACACCCCATTGTGTATACAGGGTGCGATTATATTGATATATTAGCCAGGTGTAAGATTAAATCCATTTTTTGTAATAATTATCAACGCTAATAAACGCTTCGTAGAGTAGCCAACAATTTGAGAAATATCGTAAGATAAATCAATGTGTTTCACTGAGAACGAAACCTTGCTGAATTTTTTTTTCATATTTCAAAAACAACTCGTGAAAATTCAATCTCTTTATAAAAGTCCGTTTCCTATTCCAATATTCCCTGACGATAATTTATTTTCTTAAAATAAATCCAAATTAATGAATTATAAATTTTTATTTTTTATAGCACTAAAATTATACGTAATATAATAAACTGTACCTACTGTATGTTTCTTTATATAAATAAATTTTAAAAAGTGTGAATTTAAGAAGGGTTTATGTGTTCAATTCGAATATAATTATTCGATACACTCGTATAAAAACACCATGTATATAAACTAATATAATAAATTATACCTTCAGGAATAGAATCAAACCCCCGATTTCATCAACCAAAAGCTGACTCTTTGGTCACGCATGACTCATTTCACAAAGAGATGGTCAAATGTTATATTACGAGTATATTTACACTATGCAGTAATATCTATAAAATTTATTAATCAACAATCGAATTAGTAATTAGTAGTAGTAGTAGTAGTATAAGAAGAATAACCACGGACCACAAAAAATATAGATGAACTAACATACATTTCTTGGAACACAGTTTGGTCCCACGGTTGGTTGGTTCCAATACGTTTGACTTGTTAAAAAAATTACTATGAGCTTGAAAATTTTGAAACAAGCTCAAATACGCTAAAAATATTATGTCCTGGTAAATAAGTCGCGCTTTTTACAAAAAGGCGTCTTTACTTAAAAATTTAAAAAAATAAAAAAATAATTATGCAAGAATAAATACTTAAATTTCAATATAAATGTATCTTAAATATACTAAGGGGAGAACATTCTTCTTCTGTGACCCAATCCCCTTGCCTAAAGAAAGGGCTTAGTTCATATCTGTACAATTTTATATTATGTGGGTAAACATAACAAATGAATGAACACCATCAACTATATTAAACCTTTGTCCACGATTTTAAAATATTTAAATAAAAGAAATTTTTTACTTTTGAATTTTTATTGTACGCGTGGGTTTGAGTTTTTTTCACAAATTATCGTCAAATGTCAAGCTTATCTTTCTTATAAAGCGAAAAGCACACTTGACTCCGGTTAACAATAGCATGGGGATTACTTAATTTTGAACTATATAGGATCCAGAATATTTTTGAGTTTGTTCAAATCTTTCAGAACAGTGCTGGATTTTCATGTCACAGAGACATTATTAATCAATTAATGTATATTATAGATATCTCACAGAGATGAAACTGTATTTCTTATGGGAAAGTAGGTATAGAAGTCATTTGGGTGTACATAGGACTTATGACCTATCTTATGGTTGGCTTAAGTGATCACTTTACACAATGTAACATTCGCCATTTCCATCCATGATTGAATATACAATGCTTATTCATTTTTTAGAGATATGGAAGACATGTTATATAATTACATATTTAAAAAAGTTAACCATAATATAAACCAATTTGCATCCAATCCGTCATACCAAAACTACTAGAACTCTTATTGATAAATATAATTTTAAAAATTCCCATTCAGCATCATATACATCTTCCAAAAAATGAATAAGCATGGTATATTCTATCATGGGTGGAAATGGCGAATGTTACATTGTGTAAAGTGATCACTTAAGCCAACCATAAGATAGGTCATAAGTCCTATGTACACCCAAATGACTTCTATACCTACTTTCCCATAAGAAATACAGTTTCATCTCTGTGAGATATCTATAATAAACATTAATTATATTGGATCCAGCTGGAACCTTTGTGATACCCCACTAATAGCACGAAAGTGGTCAGACTCCAAATCAGCTATCCTGACAATCATTTTTCTGTCACGCAAATAACTCTCCAGCCCTCTTTCAAGTTTCCTGAAACTCCCAAGGCGTGTTTGGTTTTTTAAGTAAAATTCTATGGAATGGAACGCCTTGAAGAAATCAATGTAACAACAATCGAGCTGGTGATAATCTTTGAAGGTATCCGGAAATTCCGCCTGTAAAACGCGAAATTTATTATGAGTTGATCTGTAACGCATAAATCCATGTTGCGGAGATGATATGATGCTGAATGGGAATTTTTAAAATTATATTTATCAATAAGAGTTCTAGTAGTTTTGGTATGGCGGATTGGATGCAAATTGGTCTATAATTCATTATGTCTATTAACTTTAATTTGTAATTATATAACATGTCTACCATATGTCTAAAAAAAAGAAGTTAAATTTCGGATTAAAGATTTCGGACAAAATATATATCTTTTTCGGCATTGAAACAGTTCCCGATGTTGTGCTTCTGGTGTTTCTGAATTCAGATAGAGTATATGATAAAAAGCTTCTTTTTTTTTTAAAGAATAATTTTAGTATTGAACTGGTGTATAGCTGTCTTGTGTCATGCACTTGAAGGACTCTGGATGGGTCTTCGAAGTTAGACGTATAACTCATTTCTGAGATTTTATTGAAGGGTCTATTATGGTTGGAGCCGCACCAACCCTTACACACTTGGCGTAGCTGATAATACTTCGACGGAGTGCGCAATATACCATTTTTGAAAGACTGAGATTCGTGAAGCTTTCGAATGTATGTATCGGTTTTTTGGAGCTTGAACATTCGATATGCGGAGCCTTTATTCCTTATATATAATGTTTAAAAATATATTCCTAATAGGTAGTCTTTCTTGTCTTTGTTCTTCTTCTTCTCTATTTGTTATTTTAGTTCTTTTTTCTTTTAGTCAGTTCGTTAGTCTGCTATTACTTAAATTAGTTCTTGTGTAATATTTCTGACGTTGAATATTTAAATTTTATTTCTAATATATAATCTTTCTAATGTTTTAACTTTAAAAAAAACTCTACAGGGAATTGCTTCAGAACAGACCTTGTCTAGTGAAGCAACTACCTTTATTTATATGGATAAAATTAAACGAAATAAATAAACAAATATAAAAATCTTTATAACAATTTTTAAATAAAGCTGTAGGTACCTTGTCTGATCATGAAGCTTTGCTTGCATCTAACAATAGTTCTGATTGATTGAACTCTACATTAGGAAAATTTAAAGCATAGTTTACTTTCGGTTGATCAGAAAAATAATTTGTCTATGCAGAATAATTATATTATACTGATTTGAAAAATTGAGCAGAGTTTTATAATCGTTTTGGGGGTGTCACTTATTATTCAAATATGTGGTCTTCCTATTTTAAAATTTTAGATCTTAACGCGCACAGTATGATGTCGTCTTAATCGAAAGTGGTAATTGATTTTTTTTTTAAATGTCTTTCTCATATGTAATTCTGAATAACAATTGATACGTTATCTGGTAAACTTTTCATATAAATTTGTATAAAGATTTATTTTTACTTTAAATATTATTTTGTAATATACCACAAAATATACATATCAATTAAAATAGTTTCAAATAAGTCAATAACTTGTTATTTTGAATGGCATTTGAAGTGAAAGTAAATCGGGTTGCGACCGGAAGTATATAAATATTTAAAACGCCATTCACACCCCTGTTTGTGAGGAAGGCACCTTTTGTTAGCATAATTATTGTAAAATGCAAGGGAGGCATCTGTCGACAGGAAGTGATTGTTATCCTCGGACCCTCCGTAGCGAATCCGTGCGACGTTATATTTTGATTGAACCATATTTTCGTGTGACTTATTTGCAGCCCGTACTAAGGAAGAAGTTGAATATTACCTAAACCATCCATTATATCACGCAACATCAACGGTACATTCCAACTTTAATTTTATTACTTAAATATACATGTACAATTCAATTCAATTCAACAACAAATGTACAATTCTGTATTCAACTTATATCTGGTTCCAATCAATTTCACATTATCTATTTTTGAAAGAAATATTTATATAATGTTTTATGTTTATGCAAGGTAATTTTTAATTTTGTCTAGTAAGTACATATTTTCATAAACTAAGCACGTTTTTAATAATTAACTGCATTTCCATATTTGTATATATGATACGAATTTATTTATTTAATTAAATATTTATTATACATATGTACAAAAATATGTAGATACACAATATAAAGAAAAAAAAACTGAATGTTTTTTGCTGCATCTATGTATATATATACACTATTGGCATTATCTCATACTCTTTAAATTTTATTTATTTAATTTTCAACCCATACATATCCCAGCCTTTTCTAGGCAAACTTAAATGTTTTGAAAAAAAAACTACGGATCCCACCGCTTGAATGTGAAGTCGAATGTGTATAAAAAATAAATTTAAAAAATATTATATTATATGTTATATTTTAAATTGGTATGTTCAAAATTCCAAATACCAGCCAGCTCTTAAAGTTTGTGTTGTAAATGTAAATTCTTCAATTTTTTCTTAAGCCCTTTCAAAAAAATTTTAGTGAAGCAATTTTTTTACTATAACATACTAATTTATTAATTATTGCAAATATTCAGTATACTTTTAAGGTTTAGTCAAACATTGAAAGAATATACATACATATAATAAGTAAGTATGGGTACACTATTATATCGCTAGACATAAACGTATTTCTGTGTCTGTAAAAGCGTTATTACGATTTAATAATCAATTAACTGATAAAAATCGAAATTCTAGCTTTAAAAAAATTTTTATTTAAAATTTGTTTTTTAAAAATGTAGCACAATGTAAAAATGCATAACGAACAAATCAAAATTAATTTTTAATGAAACGAAGTTTGATGCCGCAAATCAAACATTTTTGGTTAATAAGCGTGATGTTTACATTCGGTGCTGCGCGGAAGTTTACACACGGAAACCACAATCGGCGCTCCACGCTCCGCCACGTGGCGCAAAACCTTTTCGCTTAGCGAGCGCGCTGGCGGCTGGGCCCAGCTCCCCCCGCACCCCCTGCTCCCCTGCCCCCCTGCCACCAGCGCCACCACCCTGCAAGCCTGACTGCTGACTGCGACCTGCACCGCGTTGTCTTAAAATTACCCTGATTAAACAATTCATTAATGCATACAGATGAATATACCAGCGTTTCAAAGTTTATCTCACACCATCTTCAAAACCTTCACTGGCTTAAATGTCCAGAGAGGGTTGAGTACAAGTCATGCCTCACAATATTCAAGGCTATTCAGATCATGGCCTCACAATACATTACCGACTTCTGCATTCAGACAACTATCACTTCGCTCAGCATCAACATCTAATACAAGCAGGTTAGTTGAAGTAAATCGCGTCCAAAAAACTATTTCGTTAACCGTGCTTATGGAATAAACTACCTAATAAACTGAGACAAGCAGACAGCTTACCACAGTTCAAATTAAAAACGCACTTGTTATAAAAATTCTATAGAATCAGACCGCTACAATACTACCTTATGTTTTCCACTCCTAATATGGGCTCCGCAAAGATACCCGATTCTTCCTGCCACTCCCAACCATTATTGTTTAAAACGTTAATTCCATTTTAATAAATTAATTAATTAAATATTAAATAAATTTTTTGCCAGCAATTTGCTTTGTAATATATTTGTTTATGCGAAGCGCCCTTGACGTGAGTACCAAAGACCCAATTATTATTTTTACTATACCAGATTCTTTAAATCTAAAAAAGTCTTTATAATTAAGTCGTAAAAATTATTTATTTACTAACAATATTTCACAGTAATCCTGCATACACATTTTCCCATCCATCCGCCAGTCGAACAGTAACATAAAACAAGTGTTGCGTGGCAACATAAATAAATAAGATCTGCTATCAATTATCGCGTGAAAGTGTGCAACTTCACGATAAACAAAACGATAAACATCTCATTAATTGAATTATTTTGCTTTAATATTTTCTTTATAATTTCGTTATATTTTTAGTATCACGACTTAAACATGTAGTATGCAATCGAAATACTAGGCACTTTTTCAAAATAAAAATAGTATTCTTTTATTTTTAAATCCATGTGTTTACCGATATGATTATTTTAGAATAATTTTATTGCTAAGGATGAGATATTGTTAGTTTATCAAGTGACACATTTCTTACATATAATAATAATATTATGAAAATTACATGTAACTTTTCTGGTCTTCTTCACATGCAGGAAAAGTCAACTACGATAAGTAGAAAATAAAATCAAAATTCTCAAATGAGTATTTCATTTGTGTATCAGATAACAGGCTATATAAATGACTACTCATTCTCGTCGTAGAGATTTTATTAGTAATTTTATTAATTATTTGAATATATAAAAATGTATTGATTAATTTTAATTTAATATAAATCAGCCCAATCCAACAGTATCTATTAGACGGCAAATTCTTTTTTTTTTCAAAATTCCATTGATAAGATAAGTCAGGAGGACACGAAGACATAAAATAAATTGTTCCGTTCTATCCCATTATCATAGCCGACGAACGAAACTATTATCCTAACCTGGCCAGCAAATGCCGAATGCAGGACGCCGCTCAATTTATTTATTTTTTAAATATTTTATCATTTAAATTTGTCGCCTATCTTATTCACGGTATGTATGGACAAGATCAGCCAAAACAGCATTGCCCACAATGGAGTGAGCACCGGGGAGGTAGAGGTGGGGAGACCGTTATTTGCAACAAATTTGATGAGGTAACAAATCGCGCAGGGATGAGGCTGAGCACTGATAAATCCGGAATCATAAATGCCAATCATGGCAGAAGCGAAGAGCAATGCAACATAACGTGTCAGAATTGGCATCTTAATAAGGTGAACAGTTTCAAATACCTCGGTATAATAACATACCAGGATGGAAAGCAAGAAAGTAAATTGGATAAAAGGATAGGAGCTGCAAGCCAAGTAGCACGATCCCTGTATTATCCCGTACTCAGAAAAGCGGAGCTCAGCTAGCGAGCAAAGTTGGCAGTATTAAAATCAGTTTTCAGGCCAACCAACGTATGGCCACGAGCACTGGATCTTGACCGAAAGAACCCGTTAAAGGCCGTTATAGGCCGCCGACATGGGATTTCTACGAGGAATAGTAGGAGTTACCAGAAGGGACAGAATCAGAATCACGCAAATTGGAGAAAGTCTCGAAGTGGAACCCTTTTTGACAATTATCGAGAAATAACAGCTACGGTGACTGGGACATATCCTGCGGATACCGGCAGATAAACTGCCAAAGTGGATATTCCAAGACCAGAAGGCAGAAGACCAAGGAGCCGTCCTAGGAGGAGCTGGCGGAAACAGTCGGAGGACTGCTGCGAAGCGAGGTTGCAATTAAATTGGGCTGACGTGGAGAGCCCAAAATAGAAAGAATTGGAATCTCCTATGCGGTGCAGGGACCCCGACCCAATAGGATAAGGGGTAGAAGAAGAAGAAAAAGAATAAGAAACATCGTAAAAGAGTACTTTTAAAATACTCGATTATCTAGTGGGATAAGGGTACTCGAGGTAAGAGGAATGGAGGAATACCATCAGAGGGGCCATCGAGACTCTGAGGGGATCGTGATGGTGTTATATGTAAATAAATCGACATTTATTTAATCAATTTTAGAGTAATCCGATAATATAAACAATATTACGCCATATTCTTAAAATAACATATTATTATATTGGTTACTGTTACCCTAATACTAAAAAATACACGGGACTCTACATCTGCTAAATGTCAATATTTCTATCATTTAACGAAAATATTGGTTTTAATTTAATATTTGAAATCTTTAAACGAAGACATTGTAGATGTACAAGTGAAACAAACTGATTTTTACCAACTTTTAAAATAATATTAGTCATATAATTTATATTTCATATAATATCCATATTACATTTCATATAATATTCATCAAAAACTTTTATGATAGCCAAAACATCAGATTGCACTGACTGGTTGATAGAAATCTGTTTGACTTCCGTGGCACTTCGATATTAAATAAACCAGTCTTTTTTAGAACAACCATCTTGAAGATAACACTATAGTCCATGTGTGTGTGTCAAAATATCCATAAATGCCATTAATGTATTTACGGAAGCCCTAGATGATATTGCTTTAGGGATATTGCTAATACAGTACTATTTGCAGACAATGCCTAAGGCCTTCAAACACTAGTAAAAATCGTGAATGAAGCAAGTAACAGGTATTGTAATAGCAAGTAATAAGTATTCCACACAAAGGTCTACAACACCAACATAGGTTATTTCTCTCCTCTACCTAGAATGCTAAATCAGTACAACGAGGTAACGTCATGTAACCCCAACATCGACATATTTCACATGACACAACCTCAGTTTAAGAGAGAAATTACGTCGCTCCTGACCGAAAATAGTTTGAGCGTGTAAGACGGACTCTTCGGAAATCAACCTAAACAAAAAGAATGTTCTTAGGTTTTCACGGCCACTCAGAATCTTCAAGTTTGTGTTTACTGGGGTATTATGCCGTGTTGTTACGACCTTTCTGGTGATGATGATGGTCTCAAATTAAAAACATCTTGGTATCCGGCGCTTCAAAGTCATTCTCGTCGCAGACTCCGCAGAGATAGTGGTCAGACAACAGATGAATCATACATACAACACAATACAACACATCATGACTTCGGCACGGTATTGCAAGCCGATACTTAACCACAACACCAACATTCAAGACAACACATCAGCCCTGATGATGGACCCTACAATGGGATCCGAAACGTCGGCCCGAAAGGTCGTAACAACACGGCATAATACCCCAGTAAACACAAACTTGAAGAACCTAAACAAAAATTTTATAGCCACAAAGCGCGGGTACACATTTTCAGGCTTAGTTGACCTGCCTATTATGTTGTGCGGAGAATGTGAACTTCGTTCATCTTATAATCACTCACTGTAGTATACTTATATTGTATAATGTATTAATGTTTTATTTCAATGTATCATTGTAAACCGTAACTGTACTAATCACCTTGTCCTAAATGACTATCCATTAGGGTCATTCTGACCTGTCGATAGTCTCTAAATTAAAAAATTTAAAAAAATAAAAAAATTGCCTGAAGATGAACACTCGCAAAACAACATTTTTAATAGCATCAAAAAGATCACTTCCGACGCCAAAAATAACAATCGAAAACGAACCAATAGAAAGAGTCACGCAACACTAGTACTTAGGTGCAGAATAATTATTTTTCTTTTCTACTACATTCCACATTTTCCTCACTAGACGTGTCACATTATAGACCGTGTAGATCCACCATCCAATTCCTTAATTCGATTACGAGAAATTCATACAAGTCGAAAAAAAATGATAAAAAAAATAACTGCAAAAAATTGAAAATATTTTTTACATAGGTTTTTAACATTTTATTTGAGTTGTAGTAAAGGGAAAGAATATTTTATTATCGATATAAGTTACTGTAATGATAGTTCAACTTCTTGCAAAAAATAAGTCAGAAATATTGAAAAAAAAACGCAAACATTGAGATTGCATATCTCCATAACTATTGATATTGGGTCATGGTAACTCCAAGATTTTCTACTCATTATCAAGCCAGGAATCTATCTGTAATGTTTTTGCTACCAGTTATGTTTTTGCTACTAGCTATGATTTTTGCTACTAGTATAGGTATCAAATAGAAATGGTATGGATAGAATTGAGATGGTTCCATAAAATATGTTCCATTACTGATGAGCGATTACGAATATTTATACAGATTTCCAGGAAAATGATGAGATAACAATCTTTTGATTTTATCTACGTATTAGGAAAAAAAAAATCGTTGAATAAATTTTTATATTTTTTTCAATTTTTGCCCCTTTTTCCACAGCGCTCTTGGGGTATCCTGCTTAGGCACATTATTTCATTCAAAACTTAAAAGTCGATAGATAGTAGTAAAAAAAAATGCTGTTAATCAAGATATAAATATATATTGACTTATATACAGTTTGAAACAAATATAAATCACCACATCTGCATACTAATCGTGATTGTTTTGTTGGTTACTCGTATTTTGTACGCAGATATATAATATTATCTGATTAAGTTATTGTTCATAAATTCTTTGCGAATACTACCGGCATATTGCCATTATTTTATCCAGTTAATTTAAATTAATTAAAACAGAAATTTTAATAAATATGATACACAGACTACTATCATGACACGCTGAAAGATGACTATTGCATGTCCAAAGAGCGCCGCCCTTTGAGTGGATTGCTATACAGAAGGGTTTAGTTCTACACACAATGCAGAACCGTCTACAGTTTTGCTTTCTGCTAACCCTGCAGCCCCATCTGTCGACCGAGGGCCCTTAACTCGAGTGTTTTTAAACAATCATTCACTTTTGTATAAATGCTATTCATCCTCTCTTGCATACAGCACGTGGGTACCAGCAAGATGATTCGGGAATAACCATACTTCATTTATTGCAATCATCTGTTGAAATTTATTATGCCTATTGTATATACAATTACAATTAATCAATGATCAGCTGATTATTATCATTGAGGCTAACTAGTATTATTAGTAGTAATCGATCAGCGGATTAGTATTATTAGTATAATAAATATGTTGATATTATAAGCACGATGATTCTGGAATAATTAAACTTAATTTATAAAAATCTGTTGAAATTTATTATACTAATCGCATGCAGGTATAATGTTGAAAATGATAATTACGATCAGCTGATAATATCACTGTGGCTGGAGATAATATTGCCTACTTATTTTTTTCTTTGAAATATTACTTATTCCCTGTAAACACATTTTAATTATCTTACATATCTTTTAAAAATCATATGTAAAATTTATTTCACAGATGAAAAAATATTTCTTTTCAGGCTGCCTGGTATCCGTACAAGTCGCCTGTGCATACAACACTGCGATTCTGAATAAGTATCGAGGTTTTGGACATAAAGGTGAACATTAAAATTCCAAAATATATCGGCGGGTGCAAAACGTATATTAATTTGTAAACATTTATTTCTACGAATATTATGCCAGACCTTTCAATATTATTTATTGGTGTACCTATATATAAAACGGCCTGCATTTTTTTAAATAGAGATGCAAACACGGAATACATTTTGCATCAATATTCTTACTATTTTCAAACTAAAACTCAAAAAAGCTTGTGGTGTGAAAATACTACTAACTTGTGTGTGTCGGTGTCCCGGAATGGGGCTCGAACCACCGACTAACTAGATCATTAGACGGGCTTCGTGACCACTACACTAACATTTTCTTTTTAAATACAAAAGTTGTTTGTATAAAGATAAGAATATTTCACGAGTGTAAAGACTATTGAGAATTAGGAATACGAATAGCCTAAAATACATGCGTATTTTCATATAATTATGTAGTTTGTGAGAATCATCTTTATCATAAAATCGTTGCGAAGAATGAACCACGTTGAACTTATAGACGACCAATTTGAAGCTATTATTATAAAAGGTGCTTGAGATTATAAAACCGGATAAAGTCTGATTGATTGCGGTAAATCGAAATCCTTGAGTAATGCCACACGTGTATAACTTATTTTACACTCTTTGCACGTGTCTTAACGTAGATATATTGGATTATAAGTCTATTAAGTGAATAAATATAAAAAATATTTGGCAGTTCAGGGCCATATACAATCTAAAGGGAGATCTGGGGTAAAACATATTAGGGATTCCAAAAACACTAACTATTTAAATATTATTTTAGTTGATTTTTAGCTTTTATTTCTTCCTTAAGTGTGTCTTAATTTATTCATGTTTTTTCGGATTTTATTTCTTCTTTTTTATTTCTTCCTTTAGTGTGTCTTAATTTATTCATGTTTTTTCGGATTTTATTTCTTCTTTTTTATTTCTTCCTTTAGTGTGTCTTAATTTATTCATGTTTTTTCGGATTTTATTTCTTCTTTTTTATTTCTTCCTTTAGTGTGTCTTAATTTATTCATGTTTTTTCGGATTTTATTTCTTCTTTTTTATTTCTTCCTTTAGTGTGTCTTAATTTATTCATGTTTCGGATTTTATTTCGTGTGTCTTAATTGTTTATTTCGGATTTTTGTTTATTTCTTTTGGATTTTAGTGTGTCAGAATTATTCTGTTTTTTCGGATTTTATTTCTTTTTTATTTCTTCCTTTAGTGTGTCTTAATTTATTCATGTTTTTTCGGATTTTATTTCTTCTTTTTTATTTCTTCCTTTAGTGTGTCTTAATTTATTCATGTTTTTTCGGATTTTATTTCTTCTTTTTTATTTCTTCCTTTAGTGTGTCTTAATTTATTCATGTTTTTTCGGATTTTATTTCTTCTTTTTTATTTCTTCCTTTAGTGTGTCTTAATTTATTCATGTTTTTTCGGATTTTATTTCTTCTTTTTTATTTCTTCCTTTAGTGTGTCTTAATTTATTCATGTTTTTTCGACACTCTCAGCAATTTAAGAACTCTGGGCCACATGCGAAGTCATAAGTTTTAGGTTTTACGTTTTAGGAATGAAAACACTTTAGTATTTTTAATTCTCAACCTAGTCTCTTTTCAGCTCGGTATGCTTAGTCTAGCAACATTCCTTTAAGCCACTTTACAACTTTTTTAAGCCATCCAAAAAATATGATTTGCCGAGCACACAAAAATAGGCCTCTATTTCAGCGATGACTTCCTCGTTAGACGTAATCGTTTTCCGTCCAGCCATTTTACATATTTGGGAACAAAAAGAAATCGCATGGAGCCAAATCTGGAGAATAGGGTGGATCTTTTTGCTGTGACGAGTGAACTGGTGCGTTGTCAATCGCCAAAAAAGCATTTTCGTTCTTCAACAGGTGGAACATTTTTCATATCAATTCAGCGTCAAATTGCCCTAACAAATCAGCGTAATGCTGCCCGTCATTTGAAAGGTGGTTTTGAACAATGATATACATATTTTGGCGTCAACTGCGCCATCAGTCCTTAAACACTGATACTTATCATATAGCCCTCTTTTTGCCCCTTTAGCCCAATGCCATGCTAAATACAGGCATAGATGGACTTCCTCCCTCCTGTAGACGAACCCGACAGAACGTGCTCTTCCATGTTCCGAGAAATAGAATATCCCATATCCAAAATATTTTTTTATTACTCCCTTTATATTAACTCGTGGCGTCTGCTTGCTTGCTTGCTTGCCGGCTTGCCGGTGAAAAAACTTTGGATCGATTTTTAACCCTTTTCCCGTGATCCAATCGAGCTGAAACTTGGCAAGTAGACTCGTGGCGACGATCAAGAAGATCTATCAAATTTTCGTTAAAAAAATTAGTAATTATAGTATAATTTCGGATTTTTAGAAATTTTATTGGTTTTTTCAAATTGGAATCATTAGAAAAGTTTGCTTACTAGCAACGGCGGCCCGATAACGTCGCGGAATATTTTCTAAATTTGAATTACTCCGTCGGTATACATAATAGGTACTTCACTACGAATGTCGAAAATCTAAATTGACTGACAAATGTTTTTAGAATTTAATCTTCAAAGCATGGAAATATATTAAATTACTGTAAGTTTAGTGTTATGTTATATGTTTTAATTCGTCTTTAATTGTTGTTATATTTTACAAAGAAAGGGAGTATAATAAAAACTTGGTTATTATGGGTTACTTTTTTTTTATTTCGCTCATGCAAGGCTTTCATTAATAATTGCATCGATATTGACCTATTTAATATTGGTCTTACCACATATAAAAGAATGCTTTAGATTATATGTATTAAATCGACTTTGACCAATCACTCACTACATCTAATCATCCACTTCTTCTCCTTCTTCTTCCTCCAATTCACTCTGACTCCTACCACCTCACGCTTTCCCTCCCTTCCCTATTCCTGTTGTTCGTTCTAGCACGTTCCAGCCCCGGGAAAAGAGACTGATCAATGTCTACACGACTCTCAAATCTCTTCCCGGATCCCGGCTGGAACCCACCGATAAATCACTGATTCACTTATTGTTCGAAATCTATGTCTGTCTATCTTTCTGTCTGTTCTCTATACAAATCCACACCGTTTTCCCGATTCAATTCAAATTTTGCATACTTGTGCTTTGGGACCCGGCGGATAACATAGGCAATATTTCCCCCCTATTCTCATACCTCTTCCCCCCCTGACATATTTTCGATGCAAATCTGTACCGTATGACCGATCGGACTCAAAATTTGGAAATTTATTCTAAAGGACTCGGTGGGTAATATATGCGACATTTTCCCCCTATTCTTTTAACTCTTCCCCTCCCCTGATATATTTTCAATGTAAATATATGTAACTTTCGACCGATCGGAAATTCGGAAACTTATTCTTTGGGACCCGGTGGGTAACATAGTCGACATTTCCCCCCTATTGTCTTACCCCTTCCCCTACCCCTGACATATTTTCGATGCAAATCTGTACCGTTCAACCGATCGGACTCAAAATTTGTAAAATTATTCTTTAGGCCTCGGCAGTTAACATTGTTGACATTTTCTCCCTACCTTTTACCCTTTCTCCTCCCCCTGTTATATTTTCTATCAAAATCTATACCTTTCGAATCGAACCTTTTTTTACCCTAACAAATTTATTTTAAACGTAATCCTTAACCTCTGCAATACCGGGTATGTACAGCTAGAATAAAACACGTAATGAAATTTATAAGTTGAGCGACCAAAGGGATAAATTCTTTAAAAATAGCGACCAAAAGGAAAAAATATTAAAAAACTGGCACGAAGCTGCATATTATTGATTCTAATAATGCTAATAAAATGCTCTCTGACCACCTGATTCGAAAAATAACTAAGACTGCTGTCTCTTTTCTGAAAAACTTCCCTTTTTTCTCACATATTAATATTTATTTTGCAAAATAAAAAACAAAAATCAAATTTCATGAGTGTTCCAAACATTTCTCCATTCAAAATTTTCAATACTTAAACTATAAATTGTAGAGTTCTTACTCGCATAAAATAATAAAGAAAACACACAATTTTATTCAATAAGTAGGTCCTATTTAATATAAAAATAGTTCAAATTTTAAAGACATTTTCATTATACTGCATTGCCAAATCATTTGATTTATAATTTGGAGGAAACACCCTTGTTACTATGAAAACTCATTAACTTTAATATTGTTTGTTTCTTATTTCTTCATTTATTACCATTATTTTACTTAAATATCATTTGATGTTACTATAATATATTCTCTTAGCTTTCAAATATTCTCTTATCCGACATAGTACTTAATTTACTACCTACGCCTTAAACATCTGCGAATCATTGTAATTGGTCTATGCAATGTACACTGTGCTCTAACATTTTAATGATTGAAACTATTAAGATTCCTTAATTATATAAAAAAATAACACATATTGTTTTATCTATTTAGAAAGACTATCTCTTGTTGATTTTGAATTTTAATGTTCTTATAATCTTGACTTTTGGTTTAAAATGTTGGTGAATGGTGTTGGTGAATTCCGTTTGACGTAGGATAATAAGTTTTTGTGAAAGCTAATTGTTTATTTAATCTTTATTAAGGTTTCACTCGCGACTCAGATAAAATAAACAAAAATTAATTTGAATACGCATTAAATATTCACAGAAAGAATAAACGATTATTAAGAAAAAAATAACAGCAACATTACAAATGAATTATTCTCACGCGACAGTCATCTAAAATTATGAAGATACGAAATATAATAGAAACGAACAAAGCCAAATCCCACATTCACAGAGAAGCGTCCTGTAATTTGGGAGTCCCTAGGGGCGGTGCCTCCAGCATCCCTAAGGCCGCCACGTGACCTAGAAATTTGATTATTGTTTTCAGACATGGCGTTCCCAGATCTTCCGCAGATTAAAAAATATTCAGTTACCATTTATCAACATCCCCTTTATTATCGCTTATACATACATATGTACCTACGGCAGCTCTCCTTCCTCGTATTGTAAGGTAGAAGTATATTAATATATTTGAATTATTGCCCGAAAAGAAAATATAAATGTTTTGTTCCGAGTATAAAATGTTGGGGTATTCTTATTCGCTTACCTTTAAAATTATGTATATTTTGCGATTGAAACCATAACGATAAATAAAATCAGTAGGTAGATACGAAGAGTTAATATTTATTCTCAAAGAGTATCGAACTAATATCGTAAAGTAAACATGTTACGCACTATCACGATCTTCATCATCATTATTATCATCATCGCCACGACAAAACTTGATATTTGCACCTCCGTGTGATGAGTTTTTACGATAAGTTACTAGTTTGTATAGACAACACGAGTGCTTTTTTGAGGCACGCGACCGCCTGGAGAGCGAGGGGGGTCCCGGGCTCGACACGCGGCGCGACAACCATTTATCTAATGGTAAAATAATACGACCGGCCTTCGGTTACTTTCCCCTTTCTGCATGAATGATTGGATACTACAAAAACATGTAGGTACCTACCTACCCATCACCGGCGTGCGGCGCACACAAATAAAAAAGCTGTGGATTATTGAAGATTCTAGGAAACAAATATAAATTAAATAATTTTTGTCTTTTGAAAAGTATGATTTGAAATGCTATCCTTTACTTTACTTATACTTTATTCTTATTTACTTTATTTCTTATTTCTTATTTACTTTATATACTTTTTACTCTAACTTTTACTTTATTTTTCTTTTATTCTTCTAATTACGTAACCATGAAATTAAATATTTAAATGGAGTCTCAATGAATGGAATGGCTACTTACCTCAGAACAGGTATTTTTATGTACCTATCAAGGTAGGTAACGATAAAGGCCTGCATACAAAAAATTGTATATTGTATTTGTTGCTATCTTATTCATAAACTCTGTAAATATTCTTAACATTAATTATGTTGATGCAAGCTGTTATAAAAGTTATTGATCTAATAAACGCCGATTTATCGGCACTGAAACTGAAACTAATCATTGGCTACGAGTAGAGTTTAATTTAATAAAAATACAGAAGCACTCGGAAAAAAAATGTGCAAACAAGTAAAATAGGATATTGCATTTATATACTTTAAATAAAATAGGAGCATTGATATACTTTTCCCGTTTTACTTATTTGCGCGCATCAAATTTGTTTCTTGAATCCGTGAATCCGAAAGTCGTTCTGAACTGAATATTTTCCTACTCTCTACCCTGTTTTTCCATCACATCTGCGAGTTACATTCACACTTAAAGACAAATTAATTAAAACAACGCGGACATGTCAAAATTTTCGACTCATAATGCGCGATGGCACCTGGAGACGATGTTGTGAGATGCACAAATTATTTTAAAATACACGTAAAGATTATTTAATGTAATAAAGATAGAGATTGACGAAGAAGAAATAGAAATGGTGGATACATTAAATTTTTGGTGATAATTATAGACTCTAAATTATCATTTAAAAAACATGCTGAATACATAACAAAGAAAATTGCAAAGAAAGTATCATTCTTAGGAAGAATAAGACCAAAATTAACTAAAGAAACAGGGATAACAATATATAAATCGACAATTGATCCTCATTTTTAATATTGCCCCACTATTTTGTACCTATGTAATGAAGGAGATATAAAAAAACAAATTCAACAGAATAGAGCAATGAGGATAATTCTACAGACAAATAGATATTCCAAAATTAAAAAGATGTTATCAGATTTAAATTGGATTAATATAAAACAAGGATTAAAATTCAATACAATGATATTCATTCAAAAAATATTAAACGACAAAATGCCAAAATATTTTAAAAATAAGATCAAATATAACACAGAGGTACATAGACATAATACAAGAAATGCAAACAAAATAAGTATACCAAATAGAAAAAAGACAAACAGACAAAACTGTATTTACTACAAGGGAATAAATGAGAACAGTAGCCTGCCAGAAGATGTGAGGAAGCTAAGCAGAATCAACACCTTGAAACAAGAATGTAAGAATGTAAAATGGAAAATGTATGAAAAGAAATGTTATTTATTTAATTATTTAATAAGTGTACATATATCATATATTATAATGTTTTTTTTAATATTAGCTAATGATAAACAATGTATCATTAACTAAATAAAGATATATAGAATAATAAAAAAATAATATATCTATATATTATATACCTGATTTTTTATATGATTTTACACCTGAACTGAATACTAAATAACGTTTAAGATATTTCTCCACATTAAACACAATTTATATGTATTTTAAAACAAACTGTACATCTCGCCACTTTGTACGATTTCGCCACTTTATTGCTTTTTTTATAATCTCAAGGTGCATCCTATATGCAACATCGTTTTTGAAGCAATTATAATATACATAGATTTATTTATTTTCAATTATGTATGTTATTCTAAATTGTTTAAAGCGTTACACTCTATAATTTGCTAGATAATTTTACTTTACTCATATTTTAAAGTAATGCTATCCGCTATGTACTCGCACTATATATGTACTTTTGTATTTCTGCTTTATAACTTTTTTTGTTTTTATGTTTTTTTTTTGTTTCTTGTGCATTCACTAACAATTTCTAAATTGTTTGAAGTGTTCATTATTTACTGTATATTTTAAATATACATCTATACAAATACGCTAGGTACTGATTTTCGACACGTCCGTGTCATTTACATGCATCGCTTAAACTTTTTTTAAACTTACTTACTCATTTGTTTGTAGTTTTTGGAAAAGCTCTTTAGGGCGTTAATAAATAATAAATAAATAAATAAAAAATAAAACTATACTAGACTTTCAATATTACTACGCAAACCATTTTTTACTAATAAAATATTTACGTCTCACAATAAATATTTCATAACTCCATTTGGTGGTACTCCTGGACCTGATTTCTACTAAGATCTATGTATAAAAAGAAAATAACCAGGGTAAGAAATTCGGTTGAAATAAAGAGAAAGTTTTCAATGTTTAACGTAGTCGTGTTTGTTTTTCAAGTCACTATAAAAATAAAGAAGAATATAACGAACTACATTACCATTATTTAATAATAACATGTAGAAAAAATATTTTATCCCATTTGTTATTGTAACTCTTCAAACAGCCTCCCATTTATCATGACACTTATTCTTACAATTCTTTCATCCTTAGGCTGTATATTTACGCCCCTTCCTCAGCGTAGAGACGGGGTTTATTGCCAGGGAAAATATTTCCGACAATATGGCGTCCGGGAAAATTTGTATTTTTCGCGTTCAAAACAAGCTGTGATATGATTTTCTGATTAGCTTACAATATTATAATTACAATATTATAGCTACAGATTGAATTAATATCATCATTGGATTGTGTTTTGAAACTCTCAAAAATTTTATTAAGGATAAAATTACACATACCCGTGTTTACAGACTTCAAAGAGTTGGCCATTCTCAACAGTTTCATCTTAATCTTCCTCTTCATTTTAACGAGATGAAACAACTTCAATTATTTAAAATCAAATATAGATCAACTTCTGTTTCCAGCACCATAATCACTCGACGTGGTAAACTCGAATAAGGAACTGTATTATTTTATTTTTAATCGACATTACATCGTTGGGTCCTAATTCCATACGAAACATATAATGTTAAATGCGAAAAATGTTATCTTTAAAAGTATTCGAAATAAATAAATAAATAAACGCCAACTAATTTAAACACTTAAATCAGATTACATTTTGCAATAATTTAACTCTCCGTTAAAAGGAATTCTGGAGTGCAGTCGACGACGCCTGGCTGCGAAGGATACGCGACGAACAATAAAAGTGATACAAATATCGTAGTATTTAATCATTTCTCGAATCTCGCCACTGTAAACTTTGATACAGCAGCAAGTTAATTATTATCAATCATTCTCACGTTATTTCCAACATAGATAAGTTCAGCTATCCTTATCTCTCTTGAAACAGATAGAATTATAATGAAATACTAAAACAATAATACTGTTCTTCACTCATTATTAAAAAGGTACTCATTATTATAAGGTACATAACTTAATAATCATTTTTATTTTGTTGTTCAGGAGAGGAATGACGAGAAAGAAAACATACAAAACAGGAAAACTTTATCAAGTAATATTCGTTGACTGAAGAAGATATCTATGAAATTTGTATGTATGTACCTATACTTGTGATTAGTTAATGGTTTTTACTGCCACAAAAAGGATGCTGAGTTTAAGAGAGTAAATATGATAAGTTTTATAATTGTTTCTATTTTATTTTTAGCGTACAATCTCTCATTTTACGACCGGGAAAGACCAATCTACCTACAACTACAACTTCAAAAAATCAAAAAAAGAAGTGATAGTCTCTCATGGGTGGATTTGGTGAACTTTACATAGTGTAAAGCGATCATTTAAGCCAGACGTAGGTAGGATATGTCGTAAGCCCCGTGAATATTCATAAGACTTCCATATCTGTAAAATGAAAAATTTGAACAAACTCAAAATATTCAGAAAAAAACATATCCGTTAATTTATTAATTAAAATTATATTATTACATCAGTTGGCATACTTGATTTATTAGAATAATGAAGGTGAAACTGAATAGGTACCGCGTACAAAAACCTCGATACAAAACATAGCATTAAATATATTTATTTGTTTTCTTTCACATTCATAAAAAAAATTATCGAGTTAGTCAATCAAATTGCCCGATATAAATACAGGGCCCGGTCATATTTTATTGCATTTTTTAAAATATTCATAAAAACATCAGTTACATAAGTTCAAAACCTATAATTTTTTTTTTTAAAGGAAATTTTCCTTTAATATGTAATCAATATTAGGTAATATAATTTCATTAATAAGACACTGAAATGTCATTTAGCAAAAAAATACTTACATAAGTCTTTATCTAGTAATGTAAAAATAGAAGAAAAAAAGAAAACCTCATAAAAGTTTTGGTATAAAATAATATTTAAATACGAACTTTTTCAATGTGTACACATAAATTATTTAAAAATATATATGAATGGATATTTATTTAACTGGTCATTTAGATTATTTATATATTTAGATTATTTAGAGTATCCGCTCTAAAATAATACGTTTCGATGTTAAAAATATACTTAAACAACATTTATTTTCATGACCAAACTACTTAATAGCTAAATAAAGGCACGAAAAAGCAGGGAAAAATTGCTGAAAACCAGGGAACTGGAAGAATAAGAAGACATGACTGAAGAAGTGGACTGCTGTAAAGCTTTTCCAGGCCGCAGTGAAAATTGATGATAAGTCAACATAGTAGTCAACGACCGCTGAATAGATAAGGCACAGAAGAAGATAGCATATAAGTATTGCAGCAAGGAAACGCAGGTATCGAAAGTGTTATTTATTCTCGATGGATAAAATTATTGATAACACAAAACATTAGCAACCGCGCAATTTTATCTTATCTTATCTTTCATATTAATTATTAATCTTCTGGTTCAGGGCTATTCCTTTTCTATCCATATGTAATAATATTACCATCCATATTCGATTGAATTTCTCCTTGGATCTTTTTCTGGCGCAGAAAAATTATCATTTATATTTAATATCATTGAATTATTTGACAGTCACTTCATGGTGCAACATTTTAATTAAAAACATTATTTAAATTTTAATTTTAATTTTAACACAGATAATATTTGGGTTATTTTTCCTGCTAATTTCGGGAAGAGCATTTATAATTTACACCTGTGGATGAGAAGAACTATTAGTGAGCCTGAAACTATTAGTGAAAATAACCCAATATAACCAAAAATAAAAATTATATTTTAAATTACGATATCACTCAGATTATTTTGAGTATTTTCAAATTTTTCGAGAATACAATACTGGATTTTATCCCCAGAGGGACATAATTAATAAAGATATAGTTAAATTGTAGATGTCTCATAGACACGAAGCTATTTTTTTATTTGGGAAAGTAGGTATGGAAGTTTTTTTTTGGGTGTTCATAGGGCTTACGATCTATTGTACCCAGCTTAAGTGATCACTTTGCTTTAAAAACTCCAACCCATAAAAATATAGATGTCTCAATACCAACGATGACATCTGTACTGGTTTATGGGAATGACAAAATTTCGACCACCAGGTGGCGGTAGTAAAAAACAAAACATATCTTAAACAAGGCGTTAAAATTAAACATATACATTCCAAAAATTTTATAGATGTGGTAGTCTATCATGGTTGAAATTGGTGAAAGTTACATTGTGATTATTAAGTGATCACATAAGCCAGTCGTACGATAGGTAGCCCTATAAACACCAAAAAAAGACTTCCATACCTAATTTCCCTTCTTAAAAAAATAGGTTCGTCTCCATGAATCATCTATAATATATCACGATTAAGGATATCACCAACGGTTGTCTTTCGTAAATATAATAAGTTGAGAATTCACTCTTCTGAAATGGAGAGGATATCATACTTTAAATTAGGTATGGATTTTGTAGAAAAAAGCAAGGTTCTTTCAATGTTATAATAATATTTTTCCCTCTTTTTTCACACTTAACAGAATAGAGCAGTCAGGCTTAAGAAATCATATCGGTCACTTAAATATTGCCGTTACCTTTTCAACTTCTTCACATTAACTCTCTAAACATCGTGCGATTGGGGACACGAGGTCTTCTGTGTAACCACGTGTTGGCTAATCAGACTTTACGAGTACTTACGGCTGCCCGGAGAGAGATTCAAATCTCCAATACACAACAAATTTATTTACCTACACTTACATATATACGGCGCGTAATAACAAAAAAGAAAAGATCAATTATACTCTAATAAACAATAATAAAACTCAGATATTTAAAAAAATGGAAACAACAAATTTAAATTCCTACTGTAAATAAAATATAATATCGTTTTTTTTAAAACCAATATTTTGATAAAATATTAATTGTATATATAACACATTATGCAAATAAAAAAAATATAGTATTTACATAGTTTTTTCGATAAGAAAATGAACGGATATCATTTCAGCAAAGAGTAGGTATTTATTATAAAAAAAATATAAAAAATATAACGAAAATAGATCAAATTTCCATGATTAAAAATTTCCATAATTTTTTATCAATGAAATTGTTATTCCCGTTATCAAAATAATTCAATTTGATGATAAATTATTCCCGTAATCAAAACAACTAAATTTCAAAGTTGACTGAAGACACGTCTTAAAAGTTGTCAAATTTTGATAACTGAACAAACTGAAGTCAAACTGTTAATATTAGGATGTTTCCCCACCTCAAAAACTGGTTACTCAACTGTTTATTAGGTACGTCACAATAACCATCACAATAACCGCATCGACATCAAGAATATTTATCATATACAAATCTATTGATTGATATAAGAATTTTTTTTTAAGTTCAGATACAATTTTTAAAAATATATACAAATATTACCTATACCATACACAGGGAGAAAGCGGAAGCGCTTTACTGAGTGTCTGAACTCCAATAAATAGTCAAACAAGTCTCAATCCGAATCCAAAGATGTATTGATTCACAATAGATAACTTAAACCTAAAACGTCAAAATTGGCGACATCACAATGTTATACAATAACTGTTAAGATACAGAAGTAGCAATATTGCCTATTTCAGAATACTCATAGAAAAGATGTATTAAATATTAGGTCCTTACATATGAAATTGGCGTTTGGTATGGGAGGAACATAAAGCCGATTTTTTTTTATTATAATATATTTATTTAATCAAAGTATGTACCATTGCTATCTATGCCCTTTTGCCATCTCATAGGTAGTTCATCGATCCCTTTACTAAAAAAAAACCATTCGGACGGGAATCAATAAAATCTTTGAAGGCGGTTTGGACTGCCCCATCGGAGTTGAATTTTTTCCTTTGCAAGAAGTTATCCAAATTTCGAAAAAAATGGTAATCTGTCGGGGCAAGGTCCGGAGAGTACGGTGGATGTCTTAGACATTCCAATTGAAGCTCCTCTAATTTGGTAGCCGTCTGTTGTGCAGTGTGTGGTCTAGCGTTATCATGAAGCAGCAGTGGCCTAGAGCGATTAACCAGCCTCGGTTGTTTAGCAGCTAGCTTTTCCATCATGGTTTGCAGTTGCTGACAATAGACATCTGCCGTAATCGTCTGGCCAGATTTAAGAAAGCTGTAGTGAACGACACCAGCACTAGTCCACCAAACGCTCACAAGTAACTTTTTGGAGTCAATTTTCGCTTGGGGCATGGTTTGGCTGGTTCGGCAGGGTTCAGCCATTGCGA
Source organism: Agrypnia vestita (assembly GCA_016648135.1). Lineage (NCBI taxonomy): Eukaryota > Metazoa > Arthropoda > Insecta > Trichoptera > Phryganeidae > Agrypnia > Agrypnia vestita. The sequence continues at coordinate 95,424 of JADDOH010004706.1, forward strand.
TGAGCGCTTCCGATTATCGTACAGGATCCACTTTTCATCACAGGTAATGATTCGATTTAAAATCCCTTCATTATTGTGCCGGTTGAGTAATGCAACGCAGCAGTCAACGCGCGTTTGTTGATTTGCTTCACTCAATTCGTGAGGTACCCACCTTTCAAGCTTTTTCACCTTACCAATTTGCTTCAAGTGGATTAAAACAGTTTTATCACTAACACCGCAGCCTGCAGCTAACTCGGATGTGGTTTGCGATGGATCCGCTTCCACAATAGCCTTCAATTCTTCATTATCAACTTTGGTCTCCGGCCGTCCACGGGGCTTGTTCTGCAGGTCGAAATTTCCAGAACGAAAACGTTGGAACCAAAAACGCACTGTGTTTTCTTTTGCGGCACCGTCGCCATACACATCATTAATCCTTCGAGCCGTTTCTGCAGCACTGGTGCCACGGTGGAACTCGTACTCGTAAATAACGCGATATTTCAAGTTTTTCATTTTGTAAACTGAGTGACGCAAAGAAAAAAACAATCGAGGAAAAAACAAATGAATTATAATTTTCAAAACACAAATACACGAGTAAATAGCTGTATAAATTTGGATTTGGAATTCCTAACCAAAGAGAAGATATTTGAGATCAAATTTGTCAGTACGGAAAAACGCCAATTTCATATGTAAGGACCTAATATATATTTAGAATAAGCTCCTTCCCTACCTTCCAGCGCTTTGTTCCTCGCTATGAGCGCCAGCAGCAGGTCCGGGTCGGGGTGGTCCGGGGGCGCGGGGGGCGCCACAGCGGCCCCGCAGCCCCCGCAGCCGGAGCAGCCCGCGCACTCCCTGCCGCTGTAGCGATATATGCCGCCGATCACTTCCGCCCCCGTCAGAGGATACGCGGACCCCAAAATGTTTGAGGCTTCCGAGAGACACGATTAATGAAAAAAATGCCTCTCTTTCACTGACCGCTGTACGGATAACAAATTCTTCGGCAACTTCCAGTACCAAAAAACAAACACAACAACTATTCTCACTGACGAACGATCCTAGACCTTCGAATAATTCTATTATTTTTGGCAAACCACAAAAAACATTATTTCATTATTTAGTAAATTATTTTGTTTAAATTATTAGAAATTATTTTCTTTAAATTAGTATACGAGAAAAGTATATTATTTTCCTCTCAAAATTTATGTGACGCGTATCGGAAAGTTGAGATGTGATTTAATAAAAAAATTACGTAATTAAGTTTGATAATTTGCGCATTATCAGTGTCGGAATAGCGCCGACAAGAATACGCTTAAGGGATCTAAAACATTCCGATATGAAAACAATTTAGCTGCGGGCGGTTCCTAAAAAGCTAAGTCGAAAGAAAAACGCGGAAAAACACAACGCTCGCTCTATGTGGCCATGCTGACAGCTCGGGGCTGCGCAGCGCCGGCCGCGCCACGCCCCGCGACCCGCTCCGCCCTCCGCCCTCCGTACGGAGCACCCAATGGGACCCTCGGGGAATCCTCTTCGGCCATTCTTCAATTCATCCAAATAGTACTACATTTTTTTAAATTGTTTAGTTGATCAATCCAACTTATCTATCTTATTACATCGTAAGAAATGTTTGACATTCACTTTGCGTTATATGTTTGATGCTTTATATCATAGTAACCTATGGAAATATCAAGCATCAAACAGGATAAGCCAGAGTACAAAATATGTAGATACTATAAATCCATATACTGGCACACATTTTTGACATCTTCTACATTTCAGTGATGGTTTGTGTTGTTTCCAGACAAAATCATCACACCAGAACTTCTGTGACTACACCTCGCAAGACAAATGTCAAGTCACATTAGCGTTGCTTCAGTGTCCAATTTCTTGTTTACGGTATAATAAAGTTACACTTTCTTTTTCTTGCCTACTTTCCATAGCCTCTCAAAAACTCAAAATAACTAACGAAATTTAATCTCTCAATACTCATTTTTTCTGGATTGTTCGTCAAAGCGTTAGGTACTCGTATACAATTTTTTTTTAATAGAAAAGCAAACACGGAATACATGTCACATCAATATTCTTACTATTTTCAAACTAAGCTAAATGCTTGTGCTGTGAAAATAGGACTAACTTGCTAGTCTAGCGTAAGGTTCGAACCCGCGACCTTTGGATCACGAGGCGAGTGTCCTAACCACAAGACCAACAAGCTCTTTTAATTGACTTTCAAGTCTCACATACATACAATATTTGGGTGAAAAGCAGTCAGGGAGGTTAAACTATAGCTTAAAATGATAATCAGTATTGGCCTATTATAGAATGTCTTAAGTCATTATGTTCTTGTAATTACTTTTAAATCATTTCCTTTTTTAAATCTTTCCCTAATTGTTATATAAAGGAATAGATTTTAACATATCCGTTTTGATCATAAATTAAGTCCCGTCATGTGATTTATAAAATATGTGAAAATAAATCAGTTAAATATAATTCTTAGCTGATTCATTAATTCTTGATTATTTTAGATTTACATTTCAATATCTCATTGAACACCACTTTGCATGTTATTCCACGTATGTTTCCCAGAGGCTCAATTTTTGCGGGCTCGTTGTTACCGGGCGGACAGACATCAGACACACCGTGCCAGGATTCCTCCATGGTCCTGGATCCATTATCGATGGTCACGTCAATGAAAATAGCGATGTCGTATCAGTTTGAATTACTTCTTCTGTCGATCCGCGTCCAATGCTAAATATGGGTTTCTTTTTTCTGTTTTCTACAGCTGAGGCTCGCTCGTACATCAATTAAGACGATGTCGTATCAGTTTGAATTACTTCTTCTGTCGATCCGCGTCCAATGCTAAATATGGGTTTCTTTTTTCTGTTTTCTACAGCTGAGGCTCGCTCGAACATCAATTAAGACGATGACATATCAGTTTGAATCACTTCTTCTGTCGATCCGCGTCCAATGCTAAATATGGGTTTCTTTTTTCTGTTTTCTACAGCTGAGGCTCGCTCGTACATCAATTAAGACCAACCTTCCTTATATTGTCTGATCATTGCATCTTAGGACAGTTAAAACGCCAAATAATTTTTTTTTTGGTCAAGAAGACGTCCAAAAAATAATGATTATTATTTTTTTAATATTCATTAGCCATTATTCATTAGTCACTATATATTGTGTATTATATATTTCTTAGGTAAATTTTAATGTGAAATCTTCAAAGCGTAGATAATATTCCACTTTCTGTTGGTTCTGCCTGTGGGTGGATAAAGCCGGTTACCATGGTAGCCAGCCTTCCCCTCCCGCCAGACCCCTGGGAAACCCCAGAAAACTCGCCACCCCATTCCATTGCTAGGCTGCATAAACCACACCCTGCCCCCTTAGCTTTATACTGTCATTACATTGGGATATATACGAATACCCTTACATTCACGCGCTTTGTAGGTTTGGTCTTGTACAAAGTATATCTAGTATAGTTTAGTAGTCCATATACATACTAAGAATATATAATATTATCAATTTATATACAATTGTATAAAATGTGTAATATAATATTATTCCGTTTGCACACGTAAAAAATTAACACTGTCCAAACATTCTAACGATTATGAATAAACCATTATTTTGTTTTTTTTATACTTTATTAGTGATTATCACACAACACGTTTCAGAAATCTACATTTCCTTCCTCAGGTGAATTAAGAGTTGAGTTTGAAAATCTCAACTCGGAAGGAAACGAAGGTTTCCAAAACACATTGTGCGATACTCAAAAATAAACTAGTGGAAAAAAACAAAAATAGTGTTTTATTCATAATTCTTATTTACGCGAGATAAATTCACGGTAAGGATATTCTTTGCACAGTTGTATATTACATATAATTTGTATTATTTATATTTTATAAAAAATAATATTACGTTTTAATTATAAATTCTATTGACATATAGGAGGTAAAAATATGATATCAAGAAGATTGTAAAAATATATAACATTCACAATTGTATGATGACCCATATTTGGTCAACATACAATAATTTAATTGGTTAATTGACATATGAATAATATATTCACATTGTGTTGAATGTATTAATAATATGTGAATATATTATCCTCATATTAATTTTTTAATAAGAACCATAAATGCTATCTTGCCTTAATAGATAATAGATAAATCCGAATAGGTTAACAGGAGATTGCGAGGATGATATATTACTGTTACAAAGTTATATGTATTGCGTATATTATTATATATCTATCTATTATTGTTTGAATTTCAGACTGAAACAAAATACTATGAATCATTTTAATCATGATGTACGTTTTATTTATGTTTTCTTTCCACAATATACATTATAAAATATATATCTTTCTCTTTTAACATATTATTTTTACCCTACACATTTTATTTTTATTTTACATAGCTTTTAACAATTTTCAAATTTATTCATATTTATCTCTGGTTTTCTTTGAAACTGACAAATTAAATATTTGGTAAATTCTTGAAATACAGTTAAAATAAATAAGATCATACGTTAAAATTGTATAATAAATTCTTTATGCGATAAATTGAGTCTTAAATTTAATTGAACTAGCCGACGTCAATAACCGCATATTATTTATTGGTCTCGCAGAAACAAAACTGTCTCACGTCTTCCCTTCTTACAACGGAGATTAATGACTGAAAAATGAATGAATTATTATTACTAGATTCTAAAGCAATAACGGTTTCCGATACAGTACGCAGTTTCTTGCTCCAATGCCAATCCACAAAACCCCCCTCCCTGCATGATGCTAAGATAAACGACGCCCTTGCGAATTCGTAATTTAATCACCGGCACAGCAGAGAGCGGGCGTGAGAACTAACCCTAACAGTAATGGAGGCGTTAAACGCTCTAGAAATAGCCAAGGCGCACCGATCCATATGCAGATACTATGTAAGGGTTGATTCACACTGTTGAATTGTATTGCATTAAGAATACAATTTTTCGTAATATCTACTGAAGATGTTTTGCCGCCTATATTACGGATTGACGGCATGGCATTCATATTGTAAATAATCACTAAGTGGTTATGAGTAGGTAAATGAAACTTATGAATAAAACAGCTTTACAATCCATCTTGGATTTCTCATCACTTTTGTAAAAATGCGTACATAACTTTAAATCTTATCTGCTGGTAAACAAAATTTTGATGACAAAGCAGACTGAACTTTACCTTCGTGAACTTCTTTTTTATGTTAAGCCTACATACATGTATTTATTAGTACATAATGGATTCCTTATGTTCAGATGTAATATATTACATTTATTATTGTTATGAGTTTACTAATATGGTACTAATAAATACATCCATCTTATAATATGTGTATGCCGAATATCTACTAATCCATGAACACAATTTTTATGAAAAGTTTGTTAAATATTTTTATTAATCAATAATTAAAACATCTAAAGAAATAAATAATTTGAGGATGAAAAAATTTTGATAAATCGATCACACCACGAATTTATTATATTTACGGGACATGGGACAATAAAAAATGTAACGATTTTTTATAAGTTTAGAAATACAAAGACATTTGAACTCGGGTATTAATTTGTTTAACAATATCACTATCGTTACAACCACCCCTCTACCCTACATCAATAACTTAACGTAATTTTTGTTTCTATTTTGAATATAGTTAATTTAATACTTCACCCGTCGATGAGAGGTTTCGTCACTCTAGAGAAAACATATTTGCATTCAATCCATTTTGATATTTTCAATGATAACGCCAGTTTTATCAATAATTTTAAAAATACAGTACAAATGGATTATTAATAGAAATCATTGTACTACTAACGTTTCAGGCTTAACATACGAGTATATTTATATTCCGAAAGTATACGCTATTTATACTCTCGGATATATAGGTACACACGCTTTGTTACACACCATAAAATATTTACTTTATTTCAATAAAGATAGGCAAAGAATTCTGCTTAAATTATTCGGGCTTCTTTCATATTCGTGAACGTTTATCGATTTATATTGTCTCACAATTTTTTTTGGCTCACATTTTCCCATTATTAATATTATTCTATATATATTTGTATGCCTACTCAAAGTAGTATAAATATGGTGTATCTATGACCGAAATATTATAATATATATTTTTAACTCGGTACTGAAAGAAATCCGCGAATAACAAAGTGTAAACAAGGATCATACGATAATATTATTAGGCGGGACACAGAGGCCATCCCTTAAAGAAAGGCTGGCGCGGGAGGGTGGTGGGGTGAGGGTAGTTATAGGCCCCAGGAGCGTGACAATTCCAGTGCTCCAACAATGTATACTTCCATCAGAAACATACACACCATCAATACAATAATGTAGTGTCACGCCGTTCTTGTTGTTTACCATACTTTATTTTCAAATATTTTATCATTCCATTTTTACGTTTTTTATATTTTACATTAACATACAATTACACGAGTATTTTTAACAACACGCTTAACGAATTTTACCAGAAATAAATTATTATTAAGTGACCACAATCTTGGTGAATTATGTAGTAATACAAACAAAATACGGTGGCTGGTTAAATGTTCATTTCTATTGTAAATTATAAGTACTGGAAATCGATTACTTTTAAATATAATCATTTACTTTACATATGTATGTTTTAGTGCAAGAACTGGCTAGGGCAAAAGACATGAGTGTCTCTGCCATGAATTTGCAATACGTATACCACACATACGTGTGAGATCCTCAAATTATCGCAAGTCGAAATTGACGATAAATCAAACATCTTCCAATATTTTCTGTTTAGTCCTTGTTTTTACTTGGATTACTTTTAAATAGCGAGATATTTCAACAGCAGACTAAGAGGACTTCAAATAATTAATAAACTGCATGGAAGAGATGTAAAAATTGTCTTCATTTACGAGATATAACAAAAATGATAATCGTTGATGGAAAGCAATAATAACAGACTCGAATCAAGACAAATGGGAAACTGTAATGTAATAAATGGTTGCATATTACCTAGGATGCAAGAATAAACCTGGAAGACTGTAAGGCAGAGATTATGACGAAAAACGCCGTGACTAAGAAGCCGGAGACTCGGCTTTCATCCCCATTTAATTACAATTATTTCCAACATTTTGTAGAAGTATGATCAAAGGCACATTCCACTACGGCCAACAAGCCATTTAAACCCCTGAGGGACGACGTGAAGGGCGCGTATAGAATATCTGTAGATCAAAAAACTAATTACTGATCTCACGTCATATTATGAAAAATCTGATATAATAATAATGTTTATTGCGTGGCCAGGTTGTAAGTGCAATACCTGATCCGCCATATAATTACTCGTTACATATAGGTTATGTTGAAGCATAATATACATAGAGATATAGTTTAAAAAAGAGAAACAAGAATAAAAAAGAAGAGCTACAAAATAATTAAAATAAAATAAAATAATAATAATAGTATGAAATGCTTCAAGTCTTGTTACACTACCGCTCGTTGGTATAACGACGCTTCTTATCTGCGATCGTAGAACACTGCAGCATGTGTAAGAACGTCGTTGTACTGCGCCAACTATATCTGGTGTTTGAAAGGTTTCAACTTTAAATAACTAACCCAAGTTTCAAAGGAAAATCTTTTGTAGTGATACGCGCACCTGGGGCATGTAAACGAAAATCTCGTATCTGTGTCTATTTCTCAGAAGCCATTAAACCCGTCCGCACTATAAAATTTCCTGGCTTCCCAAAGGTGCATATTTCAAATGAATTTGGCTGCCGGGAGCTCCGCCTAGCAACAGAAAATAAACGGTTGTTCGCTAATCCATCCCCACCACTGCCGAATAGCTATAAAAGCAGTTCGTTTTTACTCCCAGTCAGGATACATTGTTCGGAAGGCTCCAATTGTCCTCGCCTTACTAGGAGGTGTCCGGGAGGGATTCCTGGCGAACCTAGGAAGCGATATCGCCGCCGCAGTCGAGTGTTCGAGTCTCGTCGAATGTTTATCTCCAAGAAGTCTCTTCGCCATCGCTCTTGCTGTCGAGTTGTTTTCCGGCAAGAGCCTTCGCCGAATCTGTGAGGTGAGGTCAAGAATACCGCCTTAACATTGTTTTGTGACTTCAACAGAGACCAAAGTGCCTGTGATAATTTTCTTCTATATTCTGTATGTACTTTGATATTTCTACTGTTTATATTTCTGTGTGTTCTTTTCTGCTACGCATGTATATTTGTGTTTTAACTGACTATTAATAAATTTTTGTAAAAAATAAACTTTCAGTTATTTCCACGCCTTTGTCACTTGCACTCATATCTTGAAACAAACCACTCCGTTTCAGTAGTTATCGAGCTATGACATAAAGTGTATTTATGTAAATAAAATTCAAACTGCTCTCCTGAAAACTTGAAAAAAATCACATGTGTTGTTGTTCTACGATTATGACGATATCTGTAGCTATTCTGCAAACGATGCCATTCTTTAATAAAGGATCCAGACCTCCTTGACAGCGCCGCTTGCACTAGAGAGTTGGTGCCTCAGCTAAAAACCAGCAACACAATGTCGCAGGAGCGGGACGAATCCATGAACACGACCTTCAACAAACATTGTGGAAGCACTGCAATAACGTGTCAGCCCGAACAATATTCTGTAAGAATAATTATATGTACTGAACATGAAGACGGTCGTACGTCACTCGCTTGTAATTCGACCAGAGCTCACAGGTATATATGCTGGTGAATAATGCTTTAAAGAGAATTTTTTTCACCGTTCTGCTAAATCTTGAGAAAAAAACATTGATAATTATAATGTTGTTATTCTTGTAGTACGTAAATTTATTTAAATGTTATCTCCATGGGAATAAATATTATTTATTTCAATAAATCGCTTATTTATTATCATTCGGTTTAAAGCTAAAATGTCAAACTGATTTCGAAGGTCAGTATATTTTATCACACCAACACAAAATAGAATTATTCAAATAATGGTAATTAAGTACTACCTAAAAATTATTCAAATAATGGTAATTAAGTACTACCTAAACTACTACTAGCAAGAAAACCTTCAGAACATAAAGAAACTAACGCCACCACGACGCCGTTTCCGCGGGACTAGGCAGAGAGGATGGAATACCCCACTCTTCTGTCCAGACACATAATTCTCATCTCATCAACATTCATACATATTCGTATCCAAGCTCGTTGATTGTTGAGTTTGTTAATCTGGTTATCCTGGTCGTGCCAACTCTTCTGCAGCCACCCTCTATTTCTGGCGCCGTCAACACTTCGTATACCTTAGTTACCATTCTCTGTTCATTTTTTCGCTCAACATTACCAAACCATCTGAGCAACCCTTTTTTATTTCTATTCACTATTCACTAATAATCTCACTTTCACGCATTCATTCTGCTTCCGTTCCTTTTCCGCCAACCAAAAGTTTCACTCCCATACATCAGTGTTTTTACCAGAATTCTATCGTGTACCTACCATTAGTTTTGCAAATTTCCGTTAGAAATTATTGCAAGAAGCCCCGTTCTTATTATTAACTTCTGTCACCCTCCTCTTGATATCTTGCTCATTTATGCATATACGATAAGTACATATGCATATACATATAATATACTTCCCAAATACACAAACTATTCTACTTGTTCCAAACATACATTACGTCCTAGTATTTAACACGCAGTCGAACTTTTCTCCACCTACAATATTATTATTTTGACTTGTTAACATTCATTATGGTCAAATGCCTTACGTACCTACATTCTACATCTTACTTACTTGACTTTGTAAGTCTTATTTGCCATTTATTCTACATCATCCGCGAACAGAAAACAGCTTACAGTTAAATCGCTCTATTTCGCTCCTATATTCACACTTTCCAATTTTTTCACACAATTATCCATAAACAGCCATGGAGGCATCACGGGACCCTGCTTAACACCTTATGTATTGTCAAACCATGGTGCGATTGATCTATTGATTCTTACAGGCATGGCACTTCCTTCATATAGAGATGCAATTGCGTATATAAGTTTACTATTCACCCTGTAATAACTCTCTCATAACTCTATCGCTAGCCTTTAACAAATTTATAAAGGCACAAAAAAGCTTTTGATTCGCATTTTCGTCAATCTTATCAATGCATCCACTCCCACATACAAAAGTCCCGCGTTCCATACCTTTTCTCTCATCACCATTCCTTTCTTTTCTACAAAAATTCTTCCATTAAGTTTGCCAATCGAACGTAATAAACCGATTGCCCTATAGGTCCCGCATTCCATTCTTGATCCTTTACCTTTATTGGAGGCATAAAGGTGTGTGACTCTACCAAAACATTATTAAAGAGCGTATGAATTCACGAAATCACTTGTGGTCATTGATATACTCGGCAGTCAGGCTATTGTACCCCATAGCATTATTTATATGCTTTACTGCTTACTTTCCTATGCTTTGTTAATATGCTTACTTTTCTTCCATACATCTGAGACTAGTTCGAATGACTCATCTCATGAAGTATTTCGGTTTTTCTCTTTCTCAATTTTTTCCCGAAAATATTTCATCCATCTGTCTTTCTTTTCGACTTGACCCATACTTCTCCACAATGACTTGATAGTTTTTATACTGCTTTCGGTGCCACATCCAGATTTTTTACCTTCTTAAAAAAAAATTATGTTTTTAGGAAAATTTTCAGTCATTTTCGCACTTTTCTCTCTTTTCAGCTACTTTCCTTTCCTTCAGTCCAGATTTGACTCACCTTGTAGAAGCGTTCTCCTGTATTTATCTCTGTTCACCGTCAAAAGACAGGAAAACGCTTACACCTTATATTTCTCTTCGCTGATTCACAAAGGGCAGCTGTAAAGTGGTCCCATGCATCATGTATACCCAGATAATGCTTTCTTCTCATACTCAACCTTTCAAACTTCCGTCTATAGTCATTATATTTAATATTCTCATTTTTTATTCTAGACGGCGCCAAAACTACAGTTTACATGGACCGCCAACCTTACATTTATATGGAAGTAAATGTATTCATGAAGGCGTAAGGAAATGGTCAGTTTACATCTCGGCGTTCTTTAAAATCCGAGTAACAATAGTAGAGTACCTAAAGGTAGAATCAATTACAACGAAATCGATCATCGATCTTTCATTATCCCTTCCATATATGTATTATGGCTATTTTAAGGTCAACCTAACCTAACCTAACCTAACCTAACCTAACCTAAAGGTAGAATCAATTACAACGAAATCGATCATCGATCTTTCATTATCCCTTCTATATGTATTATGATTATTTTATGGTCAATAAAGTTATTTCACACAAAAATATTCCAAATCTGTCTGAAATAAAAATATTTTTTTTTACGTAAAATGCATTATGATGTGTGAGCATAGAGTGTGTTAAATTAATTTCTATAATATCTAGGGAAACATCGTTTGGAGTCTAGAAGACAATTTTTTATAAAATGTATCGAAATACACAAAATAAATATGTCTTCAGGACATGTAGTTTTGGGCAGAATGAAAAGTTTTTGAGTATGGAAAATCGTAAGTAAAATATAACAGTCGTTTTCATGGAAGCAAAAATTTTACAATCAAAAATGTTTGAATAATTTTAGACATTTGTCATTCATTCTTATAATTATGCTTTTTAAAAAAATAAAATATAAACAATTTAAATCGCAGGATCGATTTCCTGCGAATGCAGATTTAAAAATAAACTGCTGATAATTACTCGATTTTAATTTGCTTGTATCACTGTTGCTTGTTAAAATTGAAAAATTAAATTACTTCATGGTTTTAAATAGTTCAAATAGGTAATTTATTCATTTAAAATAATTAAACATATCTTTGGAGTATTGAATAATTATTATCACTTCTTAAGTGCACAAAAGTTCACCATCGCCTGTACATGTATATTCTGTAATATATGTATAATTAAATTTAATATTTAGGTGTCAATATTTACTCGTATCAAAAATTATAAATGGTTGATCCAAAATTTAATCAAATGCGTTGTTTGATTAACAAAATTAAGCATCAAAATTTCTCCATTGGAGAGAGCTAAAAATATTTGTAAATTCTTGAAACCGAAACTGTAAAATTACGTTTCCAGTTTTGAATTTCAGGTATTCTGTGCATATACTCTATCAAAACAACACTAATATTTGATGTATTATCTTAATAAATAATAAATACTAATTGAACATTGAAAATTAGAGCATTAAGAAGTAAACATTGAACATCGGAAAAAAAATTACATAATTTTTTACGTATAGTGAATGTTTGTAAGAAAAGGGTTTCGATAAAGATGGACGAGAATCAAATAATTGTTTTTTCACATTTGGGATATTTATTGGGATTCACTTTCAGAGATAAACTAATTATATAATTTATAATACTGACTGGTTAATGAGAAAAGACTACAGATATCTTTAGCATAGACCAATCGAATATCCGGAAGGTTCCTGGAATTCGAATATATATATATAGCTAGGTATATATAGAATTTTCAAAATTTGATAATGTGTGGATGTTCTTACGATGGAATTGGTGAGTAGAAATGCATTTTGTAGAGTGATCACTCAAGCCAGCTCCTATACGTTTTAAGCCCTAGGCCATCGTATAAGAGACTTCCATACACGTTTCTCATATATAAATAGCTTCGTTTCTGTGAGATTTCTATAATTAATCTTAATTAATTTCTAGAGTTTTATTTTAACAATGTTGTAGAATGTGTAGAACATAATAATGTGTGTGTTGCTACTTGAATTAATCAACTCAAAATTAAGTTATTCATTGAAATGAAGTAAATGTAGTGCATAGTATTTTAGTGCATTTTTAATCTGATACTATTAAAATTCATGTTCTGGAAAGAAATATATACCTTCTTTTCTTTCTGCCTTCAACACCCGAAATATATATTTTTTTTAACCATCCTTTCCTCGCTTGTATATTCCACATGACCAAACCATCTCAGTGATCCTTACTTTATTCTATCTACGATTCCACAGTTACGTTACGTTCACATCTAATTGATTAATTCCTCACTCGTTTCTCTCACTGGAAAATAGCTCCTTAACTAATATTCAAAACAAGGGTTGAAATGTATAGTGATCAATCATGATAACAATAAAACGTCTTTTGCTTTATCTTTTGAAATAGAACACCTTTTTTGAATTCCCGAACTGTTTCACTTTGATTCGCTATAAATACAGACATATTCATAATATATTAGGTCCTTACATATGAAATTGGCGTTTTGCCGTACTGGCAAATTTGATCTCAAATATCTTCTCTTTGGTTAGGAATTCCAAATCCAAATTTATACAGCTATTTACTCATGTATTTGTGTTTTGAAAATTATAATTCATTTGTTTTTTCCTCAATTGCTTTTTTCTTTGCGTCACTCAGTTTACAAAATGAAAAACTTGAAATATCGCGTTATTTACGAGTACGAGTTCCACCGTGGCACCAGTGCTGCAGAAACGGCTCGAAGGATTAATGATGTGTATGGCGACGGTGCCGCAAAAGAAAACACAGTGCGTTTTTGGTTCCAACGTTTTCGTTCTGGAAATTTCGACCTGCAGAACAAGCCCCGTGGACGGCCGGAGACCAAAGTTGATAATGAAGAATTGAAGGCTATTGTGGAAGCGGATCCATCGCAAACCACATCCGAGTTAGCTGCAGGCTGCGGTGTTAGTGATAAAACTGTTTTAATCCACTTGAAGCAAATTGGTAAGGTGAAAAAGCTTGAAAGGTGGGTACCTCACGAATTGAGTGAAGCAAATCAACAAACGCGCGTTGACTGCTGCGTTGCATTACTCAACCGGCACAATAATGAAGGGATTTTAAATCGAATCATTACCTGTGATGAAAAGTGGATCCTGTACGATAATCGGAAGCGCTCATCGCAATGGCTGAACCCTGCCGAACCAGCCAAACCATGCCCCAAGCGAAAATTGACTCCAAAAAAGTTACTTGTGAGCATTTGGTGGACTAGTGCTGGTGTCGTTCACTACAGCTTTCTTAAATCTGGCCAGACGATTACGGCAGATGTCTATTGTCAGCAACTGCAAACCATGATGGAAAAGCTAGCTGCTAAACAACCGAGGCTGGTTAATCGCTCTAGGCCACTGCTGCTTCATGATAACGCTAGACCACACACTGCACAACAGACGGCTACCAAATTAGAGGAGCTTCAATTGGAATGTCTAAGACATCCACCGTAGGGGAGGGTGGGGCGTGTTGTGACAGGGGCAAGTTGTGACAACGCGTTTAAAATTCGTGCCATTTGACTTAGCGTTACCCGCATAGATTCATTTTATGTGAACTCTGTAGCATCAGTTGCTATCAAAATATTGAAGCGGTGCGGTTGATTTAATTAAAGTTAAACGATAAAGTTTGATTTTGAGGTACTCAACTAACTTTTTCTGCACTAATTCCAAGTGTTCTGTTATTTTACCAATACTAGGTGAGTTATTTTACATTTTATTTACCAAATATTGTGTCTTTTAGCTGTATTATCAGCAATAAAGGAAAACCTTGCGGTAAATAAATTCACTTGCATAGACATTTAAATATAAAATGATCGTATGGGGCGAGTTGTTACAAAAATGTGGGGGCTAGTTGTGACAGTCACAACTAGCCCCTTCAAAATAATTAAAATTTTATTTTTACTAAAACTATTATTAGATGTGAAACTGTACAGTTCAATTATTATTTTTACTTTACTTTTTATTTTCGTTTTCAAGGTTTCAAAATGGTACGAAATTACATTAAAAAAACGAAGAGGGGTGAAATTCCCGAAAGTGTTTACGAACATACTGCTGCTGAGATAAAGGCTACAAACGTGTCTCTTCGAAAAGCCGCAGTGTCTTTTGATGTCAATTATATGACACTAAAACGATTCATAGATCGGAAAAAAGCCCGTTATTTGTAAATTCCAATGTGGGCTATTCCAACCCGGGACAAATTTTTACCCATGCGCAAGAAAAAGAACTTGGAGATTACATTGCAAAATGTAGCAAATTTGATTATGGTTTGACCACAGCTGATGCGAAAAAGCTTGCATATGAATATGCATGCCAAAATATGATCAAAATTCCCGATAATTGGACAACACCATTAAACACCAGAACAAATCCGGCCATTACCTAAAGCTCATCCAAGAAAGAACCTACGTAATAGAAAGAAAATGTAAAGCGTAATTTTAACTGACATGCCAATAAAAAATCACTTAGAATTAGAAGATAATCTAAGGAAGGAAAAGAAAGGCGAAAAGATGCGAAAGCGTAAAATCACAAAAGGAACTAAAAAAAACAAGCACAAATAAAACAAAAGGGGAAATAAAGACAAAACTACACAAGAAAGAGACTTTTGGAGTGAAGAAACGAATTTTCATCCAGCGAGACTGAAGAGAAGCCACATATCATGGAAACTGATGACTGAATGAAGAAGATGAGCAATGCATTTATTGTAAAAGCCCTTATTCTAATGATATTTCGGGTGAAAGGTGGGTGAGGTGCATCAATTGCCAAAGTGGTGTAATGAGCTATGTGCTGGAGTGGACGAATTCACTCAAGATTTTATTTGTGACTTTTGTTTGACTGGCAAAAAATAATTTTAATCGATTACAGAATTTTCTTAATAAGAGTACAAATTTTGTTTATTTGTTGATAGTTAATTATAAAACATGTTACTACTTGTATTATTAATTATTCATAACATTTATTTTGTTAATTAAACTACATAAATACTCAACAATATTTGACGATTAGTTCGTCACAACCTGCCCCACCCTTGTCACAACTGACCCCTCGGGTGGGGCAGGTTGTGACAATTCCCATATTTTGAAAAATCGTATTTTGTTGCGTTGTCTTTTTGGTGACATGGTTAATAATGCTAATTTTTTATAGGTGAAGAATTGTTTGGTTCAACTAAAATATAATGTTTTTGATATTATTGAAGATTTTTCCACAACACCATTTTTCATAAATTAGTCACAACACGCCCCACCCTCCCCTACATGACACTCAGATAATAAACATTGTAGTGAAGACTATGCCCATTATCCCAATTACAAGTGTCTTCGGCATGTTCTAGTAACATGTATTTTTGTAATTAATTATATTTCACATGTACATTTATGTATATTATATATTTGTGTTTGAGTGTAGTGCGATTAGTATTTAATGATCTATAGGTTCATGTCGTCGTTTAGAAAATGGATGTTGTGTATGAGTGAGTTTTTGAACGAAGATAAGGTGTCTGCAAGAATATCAGCATCAATGTTAGGGTCAGCACAATACAAATTATATGTGCGACACAACCTTGTGATGGGAGAAAAGTAACCGACATTATTAGTGTGCTGACTTATTCTGAAGAACTCCGGGTTTCTTAAACGAGGTTTAACATGCAAATTTATATCAGATTTAACACGACATGATAGAATTGTGCTTCTAGCCCCAACGCCTTGACGAAATTAGATTTATGGTGATCTGTCTGTAGCCCTTAGTCGGGCCTTAACGCGTATTGACCAATCAGAGGTCAAGAACGCAGTCGAGCCGACGTTTTCGGCCACATGCATTCTGAACATTATCTAATTTGCAACTATTATAATAATAATAATAATAATAATATTGGATTATTTATATAGCGCCATTTTTGTGAAAATTTCACCTCAAGGGCGCTTTACACACAAAAAACTCTTACATACTAAAATCATAGAATCACAAAATGAAAAAGAAAAGAGAAAGAAAAACAGTTCAAAACATAAAATAGTAAAAAAAAACAACGTTAAAAACAACAATATTAAAAAGGTTCTGGGAAATATTTTGTAAACAAGTGCGTTTTAAGTCTTTTCTTAAATAAAGTCTCTGAATCCG
This sequence comes from Agrypnia vestita, assembly GCA_016648135.1. Lineage (NCBI taxonomy): Eukaryota > Metazoa > Arthropoda > Insecta > Trichoptera > Phryganeidae > Agrypnia > Agrypnia vestita. Next base: position 112,286 of record JADDOH010004706.1, read on the forward strand.
TGTTTCTTATCAGGGAGGGCAAAGAGTTCCACGCTTTGGGGCCCGCCACTGCAAATGCACGTTCGCTGAACCTAGTTTTCTGGAACTGACTTGCCGGTTCCACAATCCTTCCCACCGCTGAAGTAGTCGCTGACCTAAGAGTTTGACGTCTCCCATTTATGTTGTCTGGAATACAGAGCTCCTGAAGATACAGAGGCGCCATGTTATGAGTTGCCTTGTACATCAACCAACACAGTTTGAACTCTACTCTTTCAGGAAAACGAAGCCAGTGCAATTCTCGCAGAAGGGATGTTATGTGCGAGAATTTTGACGTTCCATATATGATCCGTGCTGCAGCGTTTAGAACAGATTGTAGTCTATCGAGCTGAAACATCGGTAGGCCAGCGTAGATACCATTGCAGTAGTCCACACGTGATACAACAAATGCATTAATGAGTAAACGGGCTGCCTCAGAGGGAAGATGTCTGCGAATACTTTTAATCTGTCTCAGTTGATAAAAACATGCACTGACAGTTTTGCTGATGTGTGTATTCATGGAGAGATCTGAATCTATGTGTACACCCAACAACCTGACTGCAGATTTTGCATTCACAGACATTGATTCCTGGATTAGGTGTTATACTTAAATTGCATTCTGTAAACCTGGCATCCACAATAAACCAGTGAATATACCAACCGTGAGTATCTATTATTGCATACCTTTTGTCTGTCTTACTCGGTTGTCACACGTTATGCTGCGGCTACGTACATCGCCAAACATATGTACATTAAACACCGGAAGATATGACTCAAGTTCGGCTCCTGTATCACAAAAGGTGATTTAGGAAAAAATAAACAAATTAATTTAACGCATAACTGTAACAATTATTTTGATTACGACAAGATTGATTTATGAATTTAAACTTTGTTGATCTCCGCTTATAAATAATACATATTGCGACTCGTTCTGATAACTGTCTGCTATCAAATAACGAATTTATTCGCGATAACGAACAGATATCAAAACAGGTTTCGCAATACATATTCTTAATTAGCGGAACTGAGAATAATTTAATTACCACCCAAAACTATCGCACCGATAACGCTAAAAATTTTAATAACAAGAAGATAGGCCAGACACGGTATGAAGAACGAAAAGAAGTCTTCGAGGATCTTCGAAAAAGAAATGGGAGGATACAGCGAAGAGCTGTGTAGACAGATTGCAGGTTTCGGGCTGGTGTAATTTGGCTCGAGACAGGAATGCCTGGGGGAGGTCTTTGCGGTCGCCGTAGATCCCACGTAGCCCTTAGAGGCGAACGATGATGGTTGGGTTTGAATAATAAACGAGGAGCTACGGTAGCCTCAAATATTACCAAAATCACATTCAAAATATTTTTCATTTTTGCAGCGTCAACTATTGCACATAATTATTAATTTTAATTCATTAAGACCTTTGTATAAAGCAATTGGAGTAACTTTTCGGTTTCGGTAGTACTGTGTATACGTTAGGACAAACGCATACTAGTGATCCATTACTTATTTTAGCAAACAAATTAATTAAAAAAGTATCGACGATACCGATACAGTTACGAATGCGGACAATGAAGATTTCAAAATGTGTAAAAAAGTTATGGGTTTGGATTAGAAACAGACGAAATTTTTAGTTTATAGCTTAATTTAGCTCGTATCAAGCATCAAGCACCAAAGTCCCTGCTAAACTCATTCCATTACTCAAAAAGGCCAACAGGGCGAAGGAGCTTAGGAAGGCCAAAACTACGATGGAGTGACAACGTCCTCAAAGATATCTCTGCCTTAGACCTTCGAAACTGGAGAGAGCTGGCACTAGACCGAGATGAGTGGAGGAAAATTATTGAGGAGGCCAAGACCCACCGAGGGTTGTAGTGCCAAGAATGATGATGATGTGCTTAATTTTAAAAATTATAATTTAACAGAACATCACTTTCAGATTATTATAACTTATTGTTGTAGTGGTAATGACGCTCGCGATCTCTATACCTGAAATAGTTTGTGAATTCAGTAATCCTCCAAGCCATCTTTTTGCCATAATACACGGCAACATGCATTTCTCATTTGAGGGTGAACCCGATGGACGCCCTTGAAACAGGTGACATATCTAGAGAGCAGGGGTGTTATGGAGCTCCGTAACTGTAACCGAAACTATCGGATATCCGACATAAAAAAATATCCGTAACCGTAACCGAAACTATCGGATATCCGACATAAAAAAATATCCGTAACCGTAACCGAAACCGATATAAAAGTTTCGGATAGTTTCGGATAAAGGCGGAGTCTAAATCTAAATGACAGGTTACGACAGATTTTTGTTTGTTTTGCCCTTGTCAGTTATCACGCAAGCCGTGCGTGTCACTCGCAATTATATAATAATTTAAAAAGTATGTATAATTTACCTTTGCTCAATTTTGACTATTAAAACTACAATTAAGGTTAAAGTTTACTAATAAACATTTTGTAATGGTTTCATTACTTACGAAATTCATTAAGAACTGTTTTTGTTATTATGTACATAGGTACTTAGATTACAGTAAAACTGTACCAAGATTTTAGTACAATTTTAGATTTTACTCTTTATCTGCTTATGAAAACTGATTTATTATAAATTACAGTATTTTTGGAAATTGTAATAATTCCTATCAAAATATTAAATAATATTACTAGAAGTTTCTAATATTATTTTTGTTTATTATAATTTTGTTTTTGTATTTTTAAGTACATACCTTCATAGGTACCTACATAGCACTTAAAGTGGCTGTAATAATAGTTATTTATTTGACTGATTGTAAAAACAAATGATAAAGAAATAAAAGTCAAATCTTGCTATTTGTATTTTACTTTCATAATTTTAAAATTCTAATATCCGTAACCAAAATTATCCGAAACTAGCGGATAATCCGAAATAATTTCATATCCGTAACAGGTATAACATTATTACTATATCCGTATCCGTATCCAGATCCGAAATTTCATATCCATAACATCCCTGCTAGAGAGGTACCAGGGTGGCAGAGGGGAGCACGGATGACAGGCGCAAGACTAATTATTTCTTTAGTAAACATGTAACACGCAGTCTTCCGCTTTTATCCTCATGCTACCGTCACGCGGCGCGTCTCGCGGTGGACGACTCGTGACGAGAAACACATTCAGCTGTTTCGCGCGGTGGGCAGAAAAAAGTCGGAAATACAGAAACACAATACGCAATCGGGTTTATTGATCTCCGCGAGAAGGCGGCGGACGCTGGTCCGCAGCCATGGTCAAGATTGAGAGGCTGCCTTGCGTCATCACTATTGCGAGATCTTCAGCTGTCAGAGAGCCAAATACCAAGCACCATCGCAACAACCAATAACCAAATATAATTAGAAAATTTTTCGAAAGAATTTTAATAATGATTTATTAGGAATCTGTAGCTGAAAATGTTCTTGGCTGCGTCGCTGAAAATCGGAAAATGTAAACGGATTATTCTAATACATATTTATTTATAGGATTGAACTTAAACATCTTAACTATCATTATAGGTAGTGAGATCAGTATCTATCAGCGGTGAATAAGACACTTCAATCTCCACCAACGCAATCCTTATTTTCTTAATACTCACTTCTTTGCGAAGTACAATTATGGACATCACACTCATGATAAAAGTCAACATATAAAGGATATAAGCTCTTCAAATAGATATCGAGACATTGAAGGTGACCCACCACATACCCTGGGCTGTTTTATGCGCCGAAGCGTCCATATCAGCCCAACACATTCGCCGCCTGGTTGGCATTATTTTATGCTAAAGCGTCCTCTCCGCCCGGCCTTGCGTCCCAGCATTACAAGAAGCAAGACCGGGCGAGTCGGTCGCGCAAAACCTTCAATGTCCCATGCTAAAAGTCTTTATTTTTAAAAGAGGTTTTACAAAATTACAATAAAAGAACATCTATAATCTAAAAAATACAACATAAGAACACCCGAGGAGACATCGCACGGGACAAAAATAAATCAACACCCCTCCTTGGAGGGAAAGGGACAAAACAAAAATAAAAACATGTAGCACTTGTGTCAGAAAAGGTAAAACCACCGGTATGACACCGATCAGGAGAGACAACGTAAAATTGACAAAATATGATACAAAACAGAAAGATAACATGGTTGTGCAAATAAAATGGAAAATAACGATAGAAAACACAATGAAATTAACAAGAATGTAAAGAGAAAATAGAAGTAATAAACAGAAAAAGTGAAATTGCAAGATTATTAAAAGAAAACAAAGAAAGACCAATGTAGGGCAGCACGGTCAAGGGTACATCAGGACCACTGAGCAGGACCCCTCAGGAGATCCCAACGGGTCACCCAAATTCCCACGAACACTTTAAAAAGTCTGAAGTTACCCTCACAACTCACAAGGTCGGCATTTGTAAGACGCCGACCTGTTCCATGTGGCCCATTTATGCCCTCAATCAAAGCTTCTCTTGCATCCCTCACCAGATATCGAGACAATAAAAAATATATGGATTGAATCAGTGATATAATAAACTGTAGATACGTTACAAGCTTGAAATCGGCTTTATGGTTAAGACTCTCGCCTCGTGTTCCAAAGGTCACAGGTTCGAATCTCTCTCCAGACAAGCAAGTTAGTCCTATTTTCATAGCACAAGCGTTTAGCTTAATTTGAAAATAGTAAGAATATTGATGTGACACGAATTTCGTGTTCCCATCTCTATTTTTTTTAAAAAAAAAGGTAATTTCCTTACTTGCATTCGTTATCGAACGGACCTTCTTTGTGGTCGGGCGCGACACTACGCCAAAAAAAAAGTCCCGGGGAAAAAGGAACAGAGTATCGCACACTATTGTAAGAATGAGTATGTTATTTTCGTCACCGTGACTTAAAATCACCTGATTTTTCTGTCTACACGCAGAGCGTTTGTGAAATAAGTGTGCCGTGATTTTTTGTCTATTTCATTGCAATATTTGCTACACATGGAAGTCGGCTAGTATGGGAATAACGTGCCTATATTATAACGATTGAATACGTTAAGTAATTAAGTACTTTTGGCACGTTATAGAGAAGTATATGTATAAAATAATGTTTCTCACTCTCTATACTACGGAATATTCAAAATAGCATTGTATGAAAAGCACACGCAAATATAGATTACTCGGAAAATTATAAAGAATTAATAATGAACAACTTAGAAACCGCAGAAAATATTAATAAATAACGTTACGTTTTCTAACACTTCACCATTACTTTCCACATTACCATTAACGGCTGAATAGATTGACAACACAATGTTATTAGATTGATATTTTAATTATACGTGATGACGAGAGGAACTGCTCGAAACTATTGTAGTGAAAAAATAACTCAACGTAGTGTAGTACTTTGTTTAGCGAAAATTAAAAAAAAACATTACGGTTGCTATTTTAATAGTAAAATTAAAAATGATGGTCTCTCTGGACGAGATAAATCGAGAAAGAAGACGCATTCTGCCGTCAGCGCTAACTCGAATAGCACGATTCTCATGAGAATACCAATTTCTAAATTTCGTAAACAACTCTTCCAAAAATACTTAGAATTTGGCATAAACATAAAACCATTAGTGAGGCTCCAACGGTTAGTAAATAATCGCGTTTTTACGAGTACCTGTAATTCCAGCAATACGCATACTCCAATCATAAAAAATGTGCATAATTAAAATAGAATTTCTGAGAATTATAAGAACTGTCAATCGGCCCGATTCTGAAAATAACAATGTCTGGATCTTTAAGATCTCTATCCCAACACTTAATAGACGATAATAAAAATTTAAAATGTCCAGAGCGGATTTTGTAATTCTACGGCTCAAATACACTGTATTAAAAGGTGATATAAGAAAGATTGTTTCTTACAAACGTATTAATTTCTTCGTCCACAGCGTCCAGATGAAATATCATGATTAAACATGTCATGACCGCGTTACCGCGTATTCAAATCTTCCCATCCTGACATTTTTTGACAGATATGTCTGGATCTTTAAGATCTTTATTCCAACACTTAATAGACGATAATAAAAATTAAAAATAAACGAGACATAGCTTTACGTCGGCGTCGGTGTTTGTTTCTGTAAGTTTCTACATGAGATAGATATAGAGGGAGGGAGAAAGATGTAAATTGTTATCTGTCAAAAATCAATATGTGAAGATTTGAATACGCGGTAACGCCGAACACGGTCATGACAAGTTTAGCCATGATATTTCATCTGGACGCTGTGGATGAAGAAATTAATACGTTTGTAAGAAACAATCTTTCTTCTATCATCTTTTAATACAGTGTATTTGAGCCGTAGAATTACAAAATCCGCTCTGGACATTTTTAATTTTTATTATCGTCTATTAAGTGTTGGGATAAAGATCTTAAAGATCCAGACATTGTTATTTTCAGAATACGGATGAATATCTACTATAAAATACTAGATGAAGCCTTTTGGCGAACACCATTTATTGTATGGAGTATTACCTGTATTTTTGAAGCATTTTAATATTCTAAGGATTTAGAATATTTAACCACGATGAAAACGTACATGGAACATTTGAGGATATGGATCAGACTAGCAAGTTAGTCCTATTTTCATAGCACAAGCGTTTAGCTTAGTTTGAAAATAGTAAGAATATTGATGTGACACGTATTCCGTGTTCACATCTCTATTTTTTTAAAAAAAAGAAAAAAAAGAAAAGAAAAAGGATCTACAAAAGAGTGCTCAAAATAATTTGAATGGATAGAATTACAAATGAAGACGGTATGAATATTCAGGATATCATGGCATTTCAGAATCGGGATATTTTGCCGTGTATGTATGCGTATGGTTTCGGTGTAGCCATGAAATAGAAAATAAACACAATTACTTTCACATACAAATTCTAAAATTAAAGAATGCCAAAAAACTTCAAAAATAAAATTATATATTACATTTATTCATGGATATAATACAAGTAATGCTAACGAAATAAGAATTGTAAATAGGAAGAAAAGAAAAACACAAATATAAACGAAAGTAGAAAATTATAGGGACCAAATAATTGTAAAACCTGGTCTCCAAAACAGAAAAGGACACATAGAAAAAACCACACTGAAAAGAGTATTGCTCTTAACCTAAATACACAGTAGCTTAAGAATGTTCTTAGGTTTTCATGGCCACTGAGAATCTACTGGTTTGTGTCTTTTTGGGTATTATGCCGTGTTTTTACGACCCTTCTGGCTTGAAAGATCTTAAAAACACGGCATAATACGCCAGAAGATTATTACAAATTAGAAGATTCTTTGGATTTTCACCATGTTTTTGTGTGTTCACTAGCCTTCACGATTTCGGGAATTGCATTTATTTTGGTTTCTTGACACTTCATTCTGAGAGACTACACGTACGAGATTTTATAGTTATTTCTACAGCCTTGTTGGCCAGAAAGGTCGTAAAAATACGGCATAATACCCCAGAAGACACAGTAGCTTATTCGTCTGGTTAGTAAGAATTTCGCCTAGTGAAGATAGTCTTATTTTCGTAGTACAAGCATTTAGATTAATTTGAAAATAGTAAAATAAGAATATTGATTTGACACGAATTAAGTTAGTTTTCGCATCTCTTTTAAAAAAAACTAAAATACTATTCCATTATTCACTGTTATAAAATGATGTAACCTCGCCATGACAAAGAAAAACCTAACACGGAAACAGATGTAACGCTTATAACAGTTTGAATATATTATTTTTATTAAATATGTCTACCAATTTATTATGTCATTCCATTCTGCGCTACTCTGTCCGTGTATTATCGGAAAGATTTCATCGATTTGACTAATTTATTAAATGAAATTATAAAACTGTCGAAGTCGATGTCGGCCAAACTCTTTAAGTGTTGTAGTAACTCCCACGCTTTTGAAAATGGCACGCCGAAAGAGAGCGAGAACTGTAATAGAATGAATTCGGTCGTATTCTGAAAATAACAAGATTGTCATTTGGTGATTGTTACACCAACACTCAAAAATAGACAAAACGTAGATTTATGACAGTCTTATTCGGTGATTACTACTTCAACACTCAAAAATAGACGGGGCGTATTTATTTTTATAAGTTTTGCAATTTTACATGACTTTTAGAAATGTACATGGTCTAAATAGTGTGATATGTGAAGTATAAGTTATTCATAAATATAATTGTCATTAAAAACCTATACGGGAAGCAGAAATTGCGTCCTATTTTTATGTCCTTATACTAAAGGGTGCAATTTCACTTTTGAACACCCAACATTTGTGCAGTAATGGCATATAAACTATTTTAAGTTAAAATAGCTACATCAAAATTTTGTTAAATATACACATGGATTATAATGTTGGACCTCCAAGATGTCTGGGTATTCTTAAAAAGGAACTATTTATTTGATGTCGTAGCGATATTATATCATCACGCAAACCTGGAGTTTTATCTAAAGTATAAGTTTTGAATGAATTTGATATAAAATAAGTATACTAATATTATTATATTCAAGAACACACTCTTATTGTGAATTTGCATTTTTTCAGAACAAAGTTCTGTGAAATTTAAAACCAAATTAATTAATCAATTAAAAATACATACAGAAAAATCAAACCCACGAAAAAATATTTGGCTGCTACCGGGATTCGAACCACGGATCTCTTCCTTTCCGGGGCAGGAGCGCAAAGTAATTTGTGACTGCCGTATTAGAAAAAATGGATTACTCCAAAAACGATACTTACGAGAAATATACTAGGCTTCTATAGTAATTGGATAACGCGCCTGCCCCGCAAAGGAGGAGATCCGTAGTTCGAATCCCGGTGGCAGCCAAATATTTTTTCGTGGATTTGTTTTCTCTGTACGTCTTTCTAATTGATTAATTAATTTGATAGTAACATTATTTTAAAAGTTGATAGAGATCATTTTTTTTCAAACACATATTAATTTCTTTATCCAAAGAGTTAAATTGTTAAATTAAAGTCAATATTTTTGCCACGATGGTAGAAATATTGACATTTGAGAGATGTCTTCAGGTTCCTCTATTTTTGAGTATTAAGCCATGTATTCACTAGGGGACAAATTGTCCCTCAACAGCACGCGCGGCATTTCTACGTGCCGTGGCAACGTTGCCATGCGCACGATACCCGAGCGTACTCACTGCAACATTCCGCGGAGCGTCAGTACCACGTGGTATGTAAACAAGTGAATACGCATGCGCTGCATCTGTCAAGATGACAATGCGGGGAAACGAAATCGTTCTCGAACTCGTCGAGCTGTATCGATCGAAGATCGCATAGAATGTCCGTCCTTCTTTCTCTTTGCAGTAAATAATTTCGCATTCTCCTCTTTTTTCTCCTCTTACTTTTCGATAAACTCATTAACATAAACAGATACGCGGCTATCATCATAACCTCATAGGGCGATATATTTCCGCGACGTCTGGAAAACAATAATTATTTGCAAAAAGGACCTTGTTTTTAATAATATTCAATTTACTACAGTAAAACCTCGTTAATTTGAAATTGCGACCCAAAAAAACATTTCGAATTGCGCGGAACCCCGTTTTCGCCAAATGAGATACCGCAGCTGTCATCCATAACCTCATCGGATGACATTTCCGCGACAAGATATGTGAGTCCCGGTGTGTACACGTCAAATGACCGCGTCATTGTCCCCGAAACATGAGCGTAGATGTTGATGCGACATGTCGAGCGGAATGTTTCGCGATTTGTCCCCTAGTGAATACATGGATTTAGGATAATAACAATCATGTTATTTTCAGAATACGGCCGATTTTCTGTATATGTATTATGATCGTGTGATTTGACGTGCGACACGGAACACTGACACGCGCACACGCACAGGACAGCCGGACACCTGGAACGCCTGGGTGAATAGATTGATCTCAAACACTAAAAAAAATTCAATGATTAATGACCAAATACAGTCATATAACACTGCATTATGGCCGTCCCAAATATTATCAAACCATTCAATGTTGTGGGTTTTTTCCATTCATTTTTTTTATCCATATAATATATTTTAACAATGATATAAAACTCTGTACGCGTATTGAGATTGAGATCATTATATAGCCTCAGAGATCGGCTTGAAATTGCTAGAAAGACACCAAAACTCAAACTTCCATAAATTATGATCATCAAATAGATGGAAAACATTATGCTTTCTCTACTTGAGTTAGATTATATTTATTTTATTTTTTACTACTTGAGTTTTGAGAGTATCAGAATATGTACAATCTATATAAAAAGATAAAAATTTATATTTTAATGTTATCACTTTAATACTTCACCTGTCGATGAGAGATTCTGATCTCGAAACTCGAGTAGTAAAATATAATTAAACTCAAGTAGAGATAAAATTGCCATCATAAATAATCTCTAAGTTAAACGTCATCGCCAAATCCATCAATAACTGCGTATATAATGTTTGATTTTAGACCGAGTTTCGACATGTGCGCACAAGCGCCACCTATATTTATAGATACCTATTATCCATTCTGTTAAGTATTTTCTGGGATATTCTGCCGTGTGTATACGGCCTTTCTGGCCGATGTTTCGGATACCACAGTAGGGTCTGATATAAGGGCTGACGTGTTGATACACCGTACAGTCAATGGACGACATTTGACTACAACAAATGTAAAGTCAGTTGCGAGTAGGGAATGCAATCCCGATCCCGCGACATCTCGAGGCATTTTACGAGATCAATCCCGAACCGAAAAATAGGACGGAATTATAGAGATTATCGGGATTGATCAGCATTTTTTATGTTTTGTATGTTTAATTGTATACGTCTATAGAGCTTTTAGTAAGTACTCAAAACTTATGTTCATGTCACATTCAAATAATGGAAATAGCTTTGCATAATATTTGCTGTATTTTATCAACCTAACATAGTAATAAAAACTACTAGCAGTTAGTAGTTTTTACTCTACTACATTGACTGATCGATGCTTGGAAAAACGCCTACAAAATCTTTAATGCAATGATTAATAATGAACATTTTATTGAAATTGCTAATATAAAAATGCAAGGTATTGTTGTTAACTGCTATCCAGCTCTATAAACAACAAAAAAAAAGTATTCGGGATCCCGATCCGTAGGGATCCAGCGGGATTGGAAATTCTAATCTCGAGGGATCCCGAAAGGGCAATCCCGATTTGGGATTGCATTCCCTAGTTGCGAGTGTCGAGAGAGTGAATCTCTCAGACACGGTACACTAATCTAAACCGTGGAAGAGACAAAGTACGCCGAGAGCTGTCTACGAATAATCTCACGGGATGCTTTAATTTATCGCAAATTAATTCTTGACCGACAGGTAAAAATATTAATTATAATATTTATTAAATTAAACGAGGCCCGGGCATAATTGAGTAAATAATATTTCATGTTTAGTGCATCCGGTAGCTGTCTGCTGCGGCAATGGACTATTATGTCAACAAAAAAAACATCGTTCGAGGCATAATTAAATTCAATCATTAAATACGTATTTTTTCCGGTTGAAGGAGATGAACACAAAATCGCGGAACCGGTCCGCGCAGAGCCGGGCGCGCACTAAGCGCTTGTTCAGACACAGCGGGAACCGTTCAGTTTCAGAATCGCGTTTCCAAACACGCGATTTGCGTCATCTGTTCACACAGCCGCGGTTAATAAGCGATTTGTGCGCGCGAAAATAAACGTCAGTTTGACAGTTCCGGTGCCGTTCTCCATCTTTGAATATCAGAGATATATTCGCTCATTACTTTGTTAACGACGGCCGTGTTCCATGGCAAGACACATAAATATCATTCTGTCAGTTCGTTTCTGGTGAATAAATACCTACTTCTCTAAAATACTCTTTTTTTCCACCATTTCCAAATATCTCCACCAACTCCTGCCAAGCTTGGTTCTTGGCATATTTGAGTAATTCTCACACTATTAGAGGTCTTTTCTCCACTTCATCAATAAAAAATTCAGTGTCAAAGCGATCCATAACCATAGAAAAGAGAATATAATCCACGCGTGCTCCTGTTGTGACATGGAACCGTGCGGTGCCCGCAACGCGACTGAGCGCTCTCGTAAGGCCCCATAAAATAGGATCGTGCGGGCGCCGTGCGGGTCTATTTTCTAGCGGTTGGGTTGCGGCCACTAACCGCATGACTAACCGCACGGTTGTGTCTGAACGATCACATACAAACCTAGGTAAATGAGACCCGCACGGATCTCATGCGATTCTGAAACGGAACGGTTCCCGCTGTGTCTGAACAAGCGCTAAATCTCCGAATTCCGTTGCATTGATTATAAATTAGCATACATTATCACAGCGGCCGGCGAAAGGTGACGTCAGCGACCGTGACAAAATGTGTATTTTTGAAACGCTATAATTCCCATATTCATTGATCCGACATCGATTGCCGTCGCCCGCTTTGATAAAAACACATTATGTACCAGAATCAGGTTTGTAGATTAGGAACAAATAATCATTGTAACAGAGTGTTAGTCAAATTTGTATAAACCACTACCAGAGAACAGACAGACAGACAGACATTGAGTTTTATAGGTATAGATAACCACTTACGGAGATTTTTATTCTACCGGTTTCGAGACGTACCCGTCTCTTCGTCAGGACCAACACACTACACTACTATTTTCACAACACTTTACACCACAACCATAGTATTGTTAGCTTTTCGCCAATATTTATCACATGCGTTTTAATCTTGTCAAGGACAAGCATGCACTAACTAGCCTACAGAACAATCAGGAATCTACGAGAGAGAGAGAGAGAGTAAGAGGGGGCGGGGTCTAAAGTGGGTGTTACCAAACCTTTTGTGAAAGTTTAAATTGAATAAAGAGCTGTATGGAAAATTGATTCGGTTATTTATTAGAGGTGCTTTATATTACAGCTTCCCTAATGTAAGAAATTCTAAATTAATTTTAAACCTTTATTTTTGGTATTTAATATTTTTACCCCTGTTTTTGAGTCAAATTTATGATTATTTTCTATGAGGTGGTTAGAAAATTCGGAAAAATTGTTGTTATTAAGATTCCTCGTATGTTGTTGTAATGTCTAACCAAAAGGTTAATGCTTTGAATATAAAAATATTAATAATAAATAATCATTGATTTGCAATTGTGTTTCTGAACAGTTACTTCAACTAGTGACTCCGCTGACTCGACGTGAACGCACTCGAAATCTATATAATATAGAAACTTTAGTTTAGAAAATTTTCAAAATTTAGTTAAATAAGACAAAATCTCTCGCATGACAGATAACCGAGACATCAACGAGATGTGAACACATCACGTGCGATACGAAACCTTAAACGTCGCTCACGGCAGAATATCCCAGAAAACTCTAACCGGAAGATTCTGAACCGCGAAAACCTAAGAAAATGTTTGAATCATTCTCTTTTTTATTGTCTTGTTTGGTACAAAATCCCATCAACAATAAACATCTCTGTCACAACATAAATGTATTTTTTATTATTTATAAATACAATTAAAACCTCATTTCTTTTAAGTTTCTAAAACTTTCAAGATCGCATTATTATGAGAAGGTATCATCAAACCTATATTATTAAACAAAACAAAAATTAACATATTTAAATACCACTACGTCACGAAAATGGACAGGGAAAGTTTGACTACAACAAAAAAGATAGTGACCTTTTTGTGAAATTAAAGTTCGCAAACATCTCGAGCTGTATATTAATTCTTGTTTAGAATATTTTGAGTTTGTTCAAATCTTTCAGAACAGTGCTGGATTTAGGTATGTCATAGAGACATAATTAATCAATTAATGCATATTATAGATATCTCACAGAGACGAAACTGTATTAATTATGGGAAAGTAGGTATAGAAGTCATTTGGGTGTAATAGGAGAAAATCCAGCACTGTTCTGAAAGATTTGAACAAACTCAAAATATTCTGAATTGTAAATACTGGTAAAAAGGAATTTAACAAAAATTGGAAATAATATTTCCTGGCGTATCCTAGCGTAATGCAAGTATTCGGATGAATTTCATTACACACAATAAAGTATATTGCTCTCAAAATTCCGTAAAAAAAATCAATGTAGATTTTCTCATTAGCGACATCTGTGGGGATTTAGGGGAATGAAAATGGCTTTGTACAGGCCGCATGGAAAAGGTGCTTATTACTCATATATGAAAGCTTTCCACGCAATTTGAACATATATACAACTTCCAAAAAATGAATAAGCATGGTATATTCTATCATGGGTGGAAATGGCGAATGTTACAACTGTGTAAAGTGATCACTTAAGCCAACCATAAAAAGATAGGTCATAAGTCCTATTACACCCAAATGACTTCTATACCTACTTTCCCATAATTAATACAGTTTCGTCTCTGTGAGATGTTTATAATATACATTAATTCTTGTTTATTATAAAGATCAACAAGGACAATTATTATTCTCGATTGACGTGAATATAGATATTGAAATTTGGAGTTGAGAATGTGTACATAAAAAATTATAAATTCTTCAGGTTTAATCATACAAAAAAATAAGCACCACGAGTGTACAGCAAATTGATACCGCAGTCTGTCAATAGCAAGAAGACAGCTCTCTTGCTTAGCGTCCGACGTGCATCGGATCGATTCTCGACGTCTCTAAAATCTATGTGATTCAAGAAAGAATATGGTGGTCAACCTACGACAGAAATGACAGGAAATGGTCACATGATAATGGAATAATCATTGATACATACCGCTTATACAAAAGACAAGGGCAAAGTTATGATTTTAATGGAGCATTCGTTTGATTGCTTACAAAATAATTACAAAGATTGCAGCAGAACACTTAGAAAAGGCAGACAAATATGTGTATTTGGGACTAAAACTGCAAATGAACACATCACATCGTATCGTGGTGTGTAGTGACATTTAGATGCTAGTGTAGTGGATATCCTGGCGAAGAGATGTGTACGTCTCGAAACCGGTAGAATAAAAATCTCTGTAAGTGGTTATATACTATACTAGCTGTTCGTACCCGGCATTGCACGGGTTAAAGATTAAGATGAAAATAAATTTGTTGGGGGAAACAAAGCTTTGATTCGAACGGTATAAATTTGCATCAAAAATATATCAGGGGGAGGAGAAAAGGTAAAAGGGGAGGGAGGAAGTATAGCCTATGTTACCTGCCGAGTCCTAAAGAATAAGTTTCGAAGATTTGAGTCCGATCGGTCAAACGGTACAGATTTGCATCGAAAATATGTCAGGGGAGGGGAAAGGGTATGAGAATAGGGGGGCAAATATCGCCTTTGTTACCCGCTGAGTCCTAAAGAATAAGTTTCGAAGATTTGAGTCCGATCGGTCAAACGGTACAGATTTGCATCGAAAATATGTCAGGGGGTGGGGAAGGGGTATGATACGAAGGGGGGAAATGTTGCCTGTGTTAGCCGCCGGGTCCCGAATCATAAGTTTGCAAAATTTGAATCGAATCGAACAAACGGTGTGGATTTGTATAGAGAACAGACAGGCAGACATTGAGTTTTATAGGTATAGATATATGTTAGAATCACACTCATTTGGAAGGGCGTATTTTGTCGGTGAGAGGCATTTAATGAGTAATGGTTTTTGGAGAAGGGGGTTATAGGGGCCAGATTATAATTTTAACAGCAGATAGGCAAAGCAGGGAAGGTGACGCAGAATATAACGGAAAGTCTAAGAACAGGAGAATAAGAAAAAATTAAACGTTATTCAAGTCGAGGACGCCACAGTATGCTACCTTTCGATACAAATTTTATTCAGAATAATTGAGGAAATAAAATTCGACGCATACATCAGTATTTAAACAAGTGAACCTCGATTCAGGTGACAGCCAATCAGCCGACGCTAACGCGGTAGCGAATCTTCGTACAGTATATTATTGCCAAAATGCGAATAAAGTCATCTGACAGATCTCAATATACAGATTGTACAGAAAAAACGTATCATTTGGGTTTTAAATTAAAATCTATAAGTATATGTACTACAAAAAATATTGAAATTCAATTGTGGTCACCAATTATTACAAAATTAAAATTTGAATAACAGTAGGCCATGCAGCTCATAAAATTTACATTAACAACATTTTTCTTGTTTGTTCTGTACACTAGGTATATTATTTGAACGTAGAACCCACGTACTCCACACTTGCGCGGTGATGTTGTGACTCGTATAACATTTACAACACATTTATATACTGTATGCATAGTTGAAAGGAAAATTTTGAGGCATATTT
Organism: Agrypnia vestita; assembly: GCA_016648135.1. Taxonomy (NCBI): domain Eukaryota; kingdom Metazoa; phylum Arthropoda; class Insecta; order Trichoptera; family Phryganeidae; genus Agrypnia; species Agrypnia vestita. The sequence continues at coordinate 128,541 of JADDOH010004706.1, forward strand.
TCGGATCGGTTCTAGAAAATGGACTTTGGCGCAGACGTCACAACAATGAGCTCTATACTCCGGTTAAGGAGCTAAACGTCACAAAATTTATAAAACTGGGAAGACTTCGGTGGCTGGGTCATGTGGAGAGAATGTCCAAGCATCAAGCACCAAAGTTCCTGCTGAACTCAAGGCCGATAGGGCGAAGGAGCTTAGGAAGGCCGAAATTAAGATGGAGTGACAACGTCCTCAAAGACATTTCTGCCTTGGAGCTTCGGAACTGGTTAGAGCTGGCACTAAACCGAGATGAGTGGAGGAAGATTTTTGAGGAGGCCAAGACTCACCGGGGGTTGTAGAGTGACGATGATGATGTATAGTTGTACATGTAGATTTGCGAAACTCTTGATTTTGTACTGAAAATTATTTATAATTCCATTATCATAAAGTGTATTGTGTGATCATCCCAATTATAATAATTTCGTTGTCTGTCTGTCTGTTCATTCTTCCGCCTAACTTCGTGTAACGTCCGTAATTTCGTTCGTATTCACGGCTAAAAAAAAATAATTTAAAACGGCCGCAGATGGGACTCGAACTATCAAACACATGTGTGGGATGTTTGAAAAATAGACTGCGTATATAAAAGTCAGCAAAGACGCAAACAGTCATTAACAAACGATATCTTCGCAACCTGCGGCGTCTTCTGCTGTGGTGTAGTGGTAAGAGTATCCGTCTCCCACCCGGGGAGCTCGGGTTCGATTCCCGCTACCAAAAAAAAAATCTCATTTTATTTTTGATTTAACGACTATTTTATTTATAATATTAATTATTTGAATTTTTTAAATAAAATAAATAAATACATATTCCTTAGGAACCGAGGTGTAAAAGTACCATCATTTTTGACGGGTTACTGCAAGTGTTATCTTAAAAATTATCATTAAATATTTATTCTTTGTAATAATTTCAGTAACGATCTGTTGATGGTATGTTTGTTAAAAAGTAAAATAAAAATATAACTATTTCCGTATAGACTGAATTTGGAAACTAAGGAAATAAAAAATATATTAACAGACATTTTCGCTATCTTAATAATATATAAATGTCAAACATGACACTATCAAAAATTAAGTTGAACATTAAATTACGAAATGGATACGGGTTAGCTCACATAAAATATATCCTGTTATTTTAAACGGATAAACCTGATATTAAAAAAAAAACAAGTTTGGTGAAATAAACAGAACGTTGATAACAGAAGTGAATATTCATTTTGAATACGAAATAAAATTAAGACGACAAATAATAGTGCACACGAAAGCTGTAATGGTGGACCCGAGTGTCCAAATTAAGTCGCCAGATTACATACTAACTAGGGAATGCAATCCCGATCCCGCGAGATCTCGAGACATTTTACGAGATCAATCCCGAATCGAAAAATCGGACGACATATCGGGATTGATCAGCATTTTCTATGTTTTGTATGTTTAATTGTGTATGTCTATAGAGCTTTTAGTAAGTGCTTAAAACTTATGTTCATGTCACATTCAAATAATGAAAGTAGCTTTGAATAATATTAGCTGTATTTTATAAACCTAACATAGTAATAAAAACTACTATTAGTTAGTCGTTTTTACTCCACTACATTGACTGATTGATGCTTGGAAAAACGCCGACAAAAACTTTAATGCAATAATTAACAATGAACATTTTATTAAAATTGCTGATATAAAAATGCAAGGCATTGTCGTCAATTGCTATGGAGCTCTATAAATAAACAAAAAAAAAACACAAAAATATTCGGGATACCGATCCGTAGGGATCCCGCGGGATTGAAAATTCTAATCTCGAGGGATCCCGAAAGGGACTCGGGATTGCATTCCCTAATACTAACTAATTAACTCATATTCAAGAACACTTTCTTATTGTGAAGTTGCAATTGTTTCAGAACAAAGTTCTGTGAAATTTAAAACCAAATTAATTAATCAATTAGAAAGACATACAGAAAAATCAAATCCACGAAAAAATATTTGCCCACTACCGGGATTCGAACCGCGGATCTCCTCCTATCCGGGACAGGCGCGTTATCCAATTACGCTATAGCGGCCTCTTAGATTTCCTATGTGTGGAATACTTTATCACAGTTATATAAAAATAATATAGCAAGAAATAATGTTTACGAAACTTTTTTAAAAGACATGAATGATTCAAATCTTACAATAAAAATTATAAAAACTAAAATCAAAAATGTGCGGATGGAAACTCGGGAGCTGTTTTGATTTATTGGTTGGAACCAACATGGTTGGTTGTTAGTGCCTTGAATTTCCTGTTTCAGTTTGTTAGTTTGTTAGTCGCTTGAATTTCCTATTTCAGTTTGCAAAGTTTCCATCTTGAGCAAGAGCGTCTCTGTTCTATGACAAGTGCATGCCAGTAATAAGCATGTGTGTTTGATTGCTAGCTTTGAGCATGCTCATTCATGAGCATGCTTAAAATAAGCGTGCCAATAACGAGCAAGTGTGTACAGTCGTTAGAGCATGCTAGTTTTGAGCGTGCTCAAAAATAAGCATGTTTATCAGTACCTTTACGAATAACGCCCAGCGATACACAGTCGTACGATTTAGGACATGCATACAATTTCGGTATATCAGGTACAGATGTGTATTCATTTCAATACAAATCATGTGGTATTATGTTAAACACCATTTTTGAGCCATATATTTTATCAGCTGTCTATAAAATGAGTGCAGACAGGTAATTAGACTGTTTGGCTCCGGTTACAATTGTGTACACCTACAAATTGGCTATAGATATGCCCATATAGCATACTATAGCGCTAATCACAATATTTTTAACAATAATCCTAAAAATTACTTCTTGATAAGTGGGAAGCTAAAATTTCGTCGATTTCAGCTGATTAATTCACAGTACATTAGTGTCGAATGATTGATTAGGTTAGTAAAAAAATGAAGTTATCTCAGCGCAATGAACACGATCAAAAAAGTATCGCTAGGATGTGGAACTAATTAATTTGAAAAGGGTTTACGACATAAGCAGACCTGCAAAAAACCTGTCACAACCAGGGAAACCGGATATCGGAAGATGTTGCCTAGAAAAAGCTTCTAGAATCGGAGAGCTTGCATGAAATAATGTTTTAATACAGAGGACGCAAGAAATGTGTGTACCTCTCTTCACGATAGTAAGTTAATCAATTATTTTTTATTATGTAGGTAATTATAATTATATTAATAATTTCAAAATAAAATTATTTTTCTCTTATTTAAAAAGTTATCAATTATTAATAATTATGAAAACATCACCAATTGCCATTTCTGCATCTTGACAGTTATTGCGTAACATTGTAATGTCACCAATTTTGAAGTTTTATGTTCAACAGGTTTGAAATTAATGAATTCAATCAATTAGTAAGCTCAATATTCATAATTGTGAATAACTTGAGGGCTCTTTACGTTCTATAGCTTTCCGATTGATTGAATTCAAACCTGTCAAACTTAAAACGTCAAAATTGGCGGCACTATAGTGTCGTACAATAACTGTCAAGATACAGAAATGGCGATATTGCTTATTTCAGAATACGGCCGATATGGGTTTCAACATTGACAATAAATTAACAATTTTAAAAGCGAATGAAATGAAAAATTTATGACAAGACGTGGTCATCAAAGGGTGAAAATTTCTCAGAGGTTGACGCAATATCCGGACGAACGTTGGATGGTCGAAAACCTCCTACTTAAAACTGCTTGGCGGAGAACATTTCCAACAACAGAATCAAAAGTTTGTGAAAGGATATGAGGAATCCTTAAGGCTGGAAAATCATTGCAAATGCATATTTCGGCGTTTTCTTTACGAAAATGTGGATTTTCATTATTCATTTATGTCAGAATAAATAATATATACTCTAGACTGCCATTTTTTAGGGTAATAACTTAGATAGAATGTTTTTTCTTATATAAAAGTAATAAACTGAACATTATTTACAATAATTAAGAAAATATAACCATTAATCGACAGGCCGCGGCCAAAAAAATCGTTTTTAGTGTTCTAGGGGAAACTTGGGGAGTTTGAATGAATATTTATATGTACGCATAATATGTTTTTTTATACGTATAAAGTATACTTTATTATCTAGAATCGTACTTAGATAATTAATAAATGTTCAATATTAATAAAATTTTAAATTTGCAAGAAATTTTTACGTTTTTTGTTGATTTTAAAACACTTTTTATTCATATAAAGAGATGATTTCAAACAGTGTATTCTATTTATTCCCGTATTTTGAGGGTTTACTCACTAATTAATAGTTAGTTTTTTTTAAAAAAAAAAGCCTTAATTATTATTCAAAAATAAAAATTACAAAGTATGAAATGTGCCAATAAATGATGTAGTTATAAAACAGAATGCCTTTGGCGGCAACGAAAAATTTTCGACCTTATATATGTAGTCTCTTATTAATTGATTAACATTTTTATTAACTTCACAAAAATAATGTGTTTTCTTAAATATGAAAAAAGGTATTTTCTCAATTTTTTACTTCAGTATACTTTCTAGATTGCCTGCTGCGGTAGTAAGATACGAGAGTACCAAGCACTACGCGGTTTCATCCATTAAATGGTATGTATAGACAGATCTTAAAAACAAGCTTCGCTTGGTGATTTTCGCATTGCGGCGATGTACTGGAGGGATACTATTACCGTAAACTCGTACATCTATAATGTTATTACCTGTTTTTGTAATACTCTCCAGAATGGTTTTCACATTCCATAGCCTACCATTTTTTACTATAGTGGATTTAAATTTTTGATATTCCCGATAGTCACCTCGGCAAAGGACCTTGGCGTTATTGTGGACCATAAACTGAATTTCTCAAGCCACGTGGAGAAAGTTGCGTCATAAGCTTTCAAGACTCTCGGTTACATCGTTAGAGCTGGGAAGGACTTCAGCAATGTCTACACGCTGGTACGACTATTCGACAGTCTCGTGAGACCGATTTTAGAATACTGTTCTGTCATTTGGTCGCCGTATACCAATAAACTAATCAATCAGCTCGAAAGAATACAGCGCAAACTATGTAAATGCATCGCCTATCGTACACGATCACCAGGAGATATTGAGACCGTATATAACAGATTTAGAATCAGCAAACTAATCACTCGAAGACAATTGTCTGATCTGACCTTCTTCTACAAATCTGTCAACGGACAGATAGACTCGCCCGAGATCCTGGAACAATTTGGCATTATCACTGCTAGGCCGGATCTAAGAGTGCGTAGATTGTTAGAAACCACTAAATCCACAAAAAGTTACGTGTACAATGGCCCAAGAAATAGGATTGCCAATCTGGTGAATAGCCACTGTGTTGATATCAACTTCTTCGATGAATCATACGTCTCATTCTCATCAGCGGCAAAAAGATTGTTATCACAGTATTAAAATTACCCTCAACCCTATATGATTATACCATGTTGTTACTATGCTAGTATTGTTTTTTATATATGTGCAATTTTTCTAATCCATTCATTTAAGTCTATTATTTTTGTAAAATCAATGTATATAGCCGATTGGCGTATGAATAAATAAATAAATAAATAGATATTGGACGAATATATTATTACATCATTGCACATAGATTATTGTTCCAGTATATTATTTATAAGCAACGAAGGAATGCTAAAGAAACAAATAATACAAAGCAGAGCGATGCGCATAATACTGAAGTGTAATAGGAGAACTAAAATAACAAAAATGTTGAATGCCCTTGAACTGGAAACTGTAAACCAAAGAATAATATATAATGTAATGGTCCAAATATTTAAAACTAAACATGGATTAGTACCCAAATACTTTGATGACAGGATGAAGATGAATAAGGATTTTCATTCCTACAATACAAGAGGAAGCGACAACATAAGACTACCAAAGAAAAAGAAAAACACCTCACAAAATTGTATGATGTATAAAGGTATAAAAATCTTCGATAGCCTGCCAGAGGAAATTCAAAACATGGAGAATATACGGAGGCTTAAACTGTAGTACAAAAATTATATTATAAAAACATTTAAATGATTAGATGGAATGCATCATGTCCAAGTGAAATCATGTATTAGCCCACACAACATTATGTGTGGAACTAAATTATTAAGATAAATAAATAAATATATGCTAATACTACTCTAAACTACACCTACAAACAAACCTAACTTATAAATAATATGAACACACATACGGCAAAGGCGTTTTAACCGCTATGGGCCCAAACTCTTTAACTACATGCAAAAAAATCTTGGATATAATTCGATAGAAATTTTTTAAAAAATAATCAAATATTTAATAAAATATGGATTAAAAATATGGGTAGACACAAAATTGGAGCTCAAAGAGATTAATGACTAATAATTACTGATGCATCTATCTCTTCTTTTCTGTCTTTTTTTTTTCTCTTTTTTGTCAAAATATATAAATGATTTTAATTTACTAATTTAATTACTGTCTTTTTTCTCAATATATATTTAAAAAATGTTTTTATATATTTTGTATATACAAGTAATGAATTAATATCTAATTGTATAACTATTTTGTAAACTATGCCTGTCTCAATACAGATCCTTCTAGAGAGACAGGCAAAGTACAACCCAAATTGGAAACTATAAGTGATTAAGAAATAAAATAAATAAATACAATTTAAAGTATCTGGGATAGGCGTGGATCTTCAGGGACCCTATGTACGGCCACAGCATCGAGAGTGGGGTACAAAGTAACCCCAGTCAAATTTGCGTTTTAATGAAATATAATGGTTTGAAAATGTTCTATAATATTTTAAATTACATTTCTTATACAATGCGAAAAAGATTCTACTAAATTTGCAGTCATTTTATAAGAAACCGTAATATTTTTACGTTTCATAACTTACAAGGATCCGACTTAGCGATGCGCGATTTCGAGTTATCATAACTCGATTATTGAAATCATTCGAATAACTCGATTATTGAAATCATTCGAATAACTCGAGTAACGAATAACTAGCAACGAGTGCCAATTCAACAACTACTAATTTAGTACTCTTTGGAAGTTGATGAAGCAAAAGATTATGGAAATGTATCGTAATTGCGCTTCTCTATATATTACTAATGTCTCGTGTATCGATTACTAATCATTCGATCATGAAAATCATTCGATTGTGGAAATATCTCGAAATCGCGCATCTCTAATCGAACTGACAGAAGCTCTGCAAGTAAAATAGGAGATTATTGCCGATTGTCTATGGAAAAACACTTTTTTCTACTTTTGACTGTCTTACTACATAATATTATCATTTTAATTTTCTTTTGGTTTTGTATTCTTTGGGATATTTATGAAGATTACAAAAAATACCAGCTCAATATGATCTATAATTATTAAATTGTTTTTAAAATAGTATTTTTAGGGTTAAGTTGTACAAGTCTAAACCGCATCCACATTTGTTACGGTTGATAACTAACTAACTAACTAACTAACCATCACGCCGTTTCCCTGCAGGGGTAGGCAGAGAGGATTGAACGCCACACTCTTCTATCCTGGCACACCACTTTTGCTTCGGCCACATTCATACATCTTCTCATACACGTTCTACGATTGTTGCGGCTTTTAACAGGGCCATCCTCAAATACTTGTAGTACCTGATCGTGCCAGGTCTTTCGCGGACGCCCTCTATTCCTGTTGCCTTCAACATTCGCCTCATATATTTTCTTAACCATCCTTTCCTCGTTCATACGTTCCACATGACCAAACCATCTCAGCACTCCTTTCTTTATTCTATCTACCACACTACAGCCAGCATTGCATTCACTTCTAATTTGTTCATTCCTCACTCTATCGACCAAAGATTTTGCACACAAGCGTCTTAGTGACCGCATTTCAACCGCATTCAGTCTACTTTCATTCCTCTTTTGCCAATTCCAGGCTTCACTTCCATACATAAGGGTTGGCACTAGAACGCCATTATGTACCGCTAGTCTTGCTTCCTTTTGACAGATTCTTATTGGCCATAATTGCATTTAGTGCACCATTAACTTTGTTTCCCGCAGTTACTCTCCTTTCGATATCATTCTCAGCCTTGCCGTCTCTACTAAACATACTTCCCAAATACACAAACTCGTTCACTTGTTCTAAGCATTCGTTGTTTATAATTACATCACACTTAGTCACTCTTTCGTCTCTCTCGAATACCATCACTTTCGATTTGCTGACATTCATCAAAAGTTCACTCTGCATGCATACATCGGACATCCTGGATACCAAGCACTGCAGATCAGCTTCACTGTTAGCCACTAATACTGCATCGTCTGCGTATAGCAGACAGGATATGGTGAGTCCGTCCATTTTCGCTCCAACTTCTAGATCCTTCAGTTCTTTCATACAATTATCCATATACAGGTTGAAAAGCCATGGTGACATTACGCATCCCTGTTTGACACCTTTTGTAATATCAAACCATGATGTGAATGTCCCATTAATTCTCACGCAAGCACTACTTCCTTCGTACAGGGATGCAATTGCCTGTATGAGTTTACTCTTCACCCCATATTCAGACAAAACCTTCCATAACTTTCGTCTTATCACTCTGTCATACGCTTTTTGGAGATCCACAAAGGCACAAAAAAGTTTTTGGTTCTTTGCCAAAAACTTTTCGGTCATCTGGCGCAGTGAGAAAATCTGGTCCATGCATCCTCTTCCACTCATGAAGGCTCCTTGTACATCCCACACTTTTTCTTTCGTTGTCAACCTCACTCTTTCTATCAAAATTCTCGCATACAGTTTGCCAACAGAGCTCAATAGGCTACGGTTGATTCTTCTACGAAATTACGCTATCGAAATCCTCGTATTCTTAGATAAAATCTGGAATTTTATTTAATTATTAAACCACAATTTCACGTTGCACACATAAAATGGGGATATTACGTGTTGTTTATAAATACCAAAATAAAATTTACATAAATGTACGTGCCTCAATTTGGTTCCCATGCGAGAAAATTGTCAACACATAACATGTATTGATATTATCATGCAAGCCCGCAATACATTAGAAAACCATTGTTGTTCTATCTTGTTCTGGAACACACGGGGGCTGTAAAAGTATCATCCTATATCAAAATTCAAAACCACCACAAATATTTGGAGTCGAAGCTGTGGCAGAATAGTGTTTATTTAACTTTTGACTTTTGACAGTTGAAAATTATGGTCACTAGCGAAAACAGCGATGGTTGGCTGCGAGACGCTCGGCTGTACAGAATTAACAGCCTTACGAGCGGCTAGAGCAATTAATTTCTTATCTTTAGGGATGGAGCGTCTAATGTTTAGTGATGTACTGAGTAAGAAAATAACCTGGACTTGTTTCATGATAGGTTGCTTTGTGCGAGGACGTTAACACCGGTTATATTAAAAATTAGATATCGTGCCAAATCGTTTGTTTTTGAAAATAATTTAAATATAACGAAATTTACTGTGAAAATAGTTTATTTGACGGTATCATAAATCGCTGTGTATTTTTGTGCATTCAATGCCATTCTTAAAAATCGTTGAGATAACTGTTACTATCGGGTATTGTGTCATGTCGTTCGCATGAATTCCTCGGAACTAAAATAATGTACGACATTGAAAATGGCGGGGAAAAATAAATAAAATATGTACATAAATCTTAATGGTCAAGGTTTCAGTAAATTGTACGTACGATGGAATGTATAGTATATTAGCGAATAATTTATTGAGCGACATGACAGTGAGAATTTTCTCATTGGTTTGCACTATCATAACGCTCGTGTCTTGACCGTTCCATGTTCCATATAACATTGTACACTTCGTCAATTTGACGTGACGACATTTGACCGATGTCTTGACATTTCTCATAGAAACCTTGCGCGTACGAAATACGGCTTACTAGGTACGTCCCGTCTTTTGAAGGAATATTTTTCACATCTGGAAAATGCATACTATGTATTTATTCTTAAAAATATTTAATATTATTTCAAGATGTCTCAGAGAGACGAATCTGTTTTTATATGAGAAAGTAGGCATGGAAGTTTTTTTGGGTGTTCATAGGGCTTACGACCTATCGTACGGCTGGTATTATTTCATTTCATTTATAATACTTCGAACAAAACGCTATTGATTTGTTAAATAATCTTCAATTACTGGTGTTGAATGGAATTAAGTTATGGGCGTGTTCGGCTCATTTCCTTGATGTGCGCGTCCAATCTGTCATTCAATTTTCAGGTCCGCGGTGTTAATCAATCAATGCCCCAAACCCATACAATCAACGCCAAAGAAAAACATGAATTGTACGCAGCCAATATAACAAAAAAAACATTCAATTCAATCAAAAAAGTTTAAAGTATGCATTGTCCACCAAAATAATAACAAAAAAACGTGATTTTTATTTGAATGGAGTTATTCATCGTGAATTTACTTATAAATACAATAGTTTATAAGTAAATACTAGTAGGTACTGCAGATGGATTTTTGTTATCAATTTTTTACGAGGTAGCATTTATTTTTTTCACTTTGGATTTTTCAAAGATATCACCAACCTATTTTATATCAGTGCCTTAACAGCGAACATTATTATACAATTCAATATTATTAATATACTTAGTATTCATTTATTTCACATAAACAGTTTATATATTTTATTTTATTTTTGAAAACAGATTGTCAACAGGTCGTTCATGACCCTGACATATAGTCGTAGTATGTTAAATAACATGTTAATGAGTATTCTTTGAGAAATGAACGATAATACAATTAAAATTTAAGTTACAAATTAACAAGTTATAAAATATACAAAATCAAAAACATGCAAGTTCCAACATCACAGCTCCAAGGTCAACGGAGTTTAATCACGTGACATGTGTCGTTCCTCGGCGTAAGCGAATATTATGAATTTGGCTTACGGTAAGCATATATTACACTTTCGACGAATGCATAATAAAATTTTGCTTTTAATGTTACGCACGATGAACTAAGGATAGACCGTTCTTGAAAAACTAACAATGAAATATCACCTTCTTTTTAAAATTATAGTATAAGGCGTCTTTTACCCAACGTGGATTGGACACTTCAAGAAAAACAATAGCCGCATAATGCATATAAGTAATTTTATAAAAGGAAGAATTAGACAAAGAAGACACAGAGGAAAGCCGAGAATAAAAAATAAACACAAATAAAACTGGCCTTTTACCAAGAATACCTTACCAAGAACCTACAAATAATAAGTAAGAATTTCCCTTGGAGAACAATAGAACATACATAGACAAGAACATTGTTCTTAAATACAAAAGAAACCCATAAAAATAGTGAGTTGAAAAATATTATCGTCGATATGCACAGAAAATACAACATTCAAATTTTAGTTGATTCTTCTCTCCTCCTATTTTTCTCTTAACATTATCATTCTTCGTATGTTATTATTTTAATCATAGTTTAATAATATCATTCGAGAATAATTTCGGGCTCTTCCAATAATAATAAATCATTTTCTGTTAAAAATATACAAAAAACAGGTATTCAAATTTAACCAAATTTGTTAGAATATTGCCATTAAATTTTATGTAAACTTAGAGCAGCAAACTTATCCAACACGACGCTAATTATAATATCAAAAGCATGACAAAAAATTGCGGTCAACTTATTTGTGCATCTGAAAATCATTCCTGTGGTACTATACTTAAAACCCTGTAAAAGAATTTAGTACAACACCTTGTCGTAAAGGGAGAAATGAAACACATAAAATAAAAGTTCAAAAACAAAATAAAAACACATACGTCATTCTGCTGGGGTAGGTGTCAAATCTAGAACCGTGGATCCCGCCAAATGAGAAGGTTACAAATGTCTATGAAACAGAAATTTTCACCAGAGACAATTGAATTGTCTACAAATATTATTTCGAATTGACGTTTCGAATTTTGTTTGCGCGCGCGCCTGTAGCGCAGCCAGATCTTCTGTACCGACCGCGCTTCGATAGGGACGAGAGCGAACTGAATTTTGGATTTGGAAGGATCGTCGCTCGGCCGGCGCGGCGGGAACTGCTTTACCGGCGGTAGGGGCGCTTGCCGCTCGCTCAGCCGTCAAGACCGTGAAAATCTAACAGGATTCTGCGCGATCTTGAATTATTATTTATTATCGCAACGGAAATAACAATACGCAAAGGTGGAACTATGATTTATGATGCGCTTCTTGTTAGATTCTCCCGAGAATCGTACAAAATCGTGTGGGGAGTGATGTCTATGGTATTTTAATTGGATTTATTATAATTTCAGTTGATAGTTTGCTGGACAATCTATCTCCGCAAGTTTTTTCACTCTTTTTCGGAAAGTTTCGGAAAATCTTTATGTTTACATTTGCGTAACGAAATAATAATTTTATAACTAAACCAGGATAGTAGTTTTTAAATTTATTTTTATTTATTTTGCAAATTTATAGGTACTAATGTGTTAACGTATTATAATAATTAATTATCTATTATGATAATTATTATTTAGGTACTTATTGATTAGTTCCCAAATAGTGAATGAATGAAATTGTTTTACCAATAATGATCCATAGAGATAGTTCATGGAAAAAAATATCTTAAAAGAAAATATGTTATACGAATTAAAAAAAAACACGCTTATATTTAAATGTACTAAAAAGTAAAAAATATATTATCGGCCAAAAATGTTTTGCCTCGCTCTCCAAATAAAAGATGAGCGCTTACGATATTGATATAGATTACAGAATCTGTTGTTGATGGAGGGAAAACGCCCACTCTTTTATTTGAAGAGTGAGACAAAAATTTTTTGGCTGAAAATTTATTTTTTACTTTTTATTAAATACACTTAAATAATATAAGCGTATTTCGTTCTTAATATCATCCAGCGTATAAAATCACTTCGGTCGGAAACTAGCACCACATTCGGTGAGTTCATATACTAATTTCAAAAAAAATAACTTTGGTTTATTAAATATGATGGATTTATTGATTAATTCATAAATATGATAATTGATTTATGTATCGTCATCGAGAATACGTCTGTGTGCGAAATTTCAGCTCGATTGGACATTAGTAAGCGGGTGAAATATCTATTGTAAGATTCCATCCAGACAAATAGACAACCAGAGACAAATAGGTGAAACTAATATAAGCGTGGAAATAAAAGATGAAAGTGTAAGTATAATATTTTATACTAGCTGTTCGTACCCGGCGTCGCATGGGTTAAGAATTAAGATGAAAATAAATTTGTGGGGGGAAACAAAGGTTCGATTCGAACGGTATAGATTTGCATCGAAAATTATCAGGGGAAGGGGAAAGGGTAAAATTGGAGGGAGGGAATGTCACCTATGTTACTCGCCGGGTCCTAAAGAACAAGTTTGCAAATTTTGAGTCCGATCGGTAAAATGGTATAGATTGGCATCGAAAATACATCAGGGGAGAGGAAGGGATAAAATAATAGGGGGGAAATGTCTTCTACGTTACCCGCCGGATCCTAAAGCGTAAGTATGCAAAATTTGAATTGAATCGGACAAACGGTGTAGATTTGCATAGAGAAAAGACAGACAGACATTGAGTTTTATAGGTATAGATTTATAATATCCCCAAAATGGCAATTCCAGTCCACACGCGCGGCTAAATTTTATCTAACAAAAACTAAAATTGAACGAAAATTATACAATGTTTGTCAATTTTCCATGAATAAAGAATTCGATGAAAATAAAAAATTGTCAAACTAATCCCACTAAAACTACAATACTGTAAGTAGGTCATTATTTAAATTAGATCATTATCGTTTCTAATATTCACAAAGAATTTAATTATGTAAACAAAATTGTTGCACAGAGTGTTATTAAATTTGTATAAACCACTTCCAGTGGTAGTGGTAGTGGTTTATACAAATTTAACTAACACTGTTATAATGTATAACCACAAAGTTAACGCTTTAAATATTAAAAATATTATAACTAACACTCTGTTATAATTTATTTATTTATTTATTTAACGCCCTTATAGGCTTTTACAAATATACAGAATAATTTTTTTTTAAATAACACAAGACAGTTAAAGTAATAATACAATAATAAAAGTTAAAATAATAATAGTTAAAAGGTAATAATAAAAATAATAATACAGAAAAACATGAGACAGATAAAATAATACAGTTAAAGGTACAAATAATAATAGTTAAAGGTAAAATAATACAGAAAAATTTATTGTCCATTTCCATTTCGTTGAGATGTAAACAATTGTATCAGCTTTGTCCTATACACTGTTATACTATCAGCAAAAATGTCAGCCGCCTCTGCACGTTCATTCCATAATGAGTGTAATCTGGGAATTACAGAGTTTGCTAATGCATCAGTTCTGACATTTCCCCTATAATAGAATAATGCACTGTGTCTTGATGACCTCGATGGGGCATATAAGTCGATCAGACTAATAATCTGGGGGCAATCAATCAAACTATTTACGATCCTATAAAGAAATATTAGGTCTGTTACAGTACGTCTCACAAAAAGGTTTAAAAGGTAAAGCTTTAACGTAGTGTTAAAGCTTTAAATATTAAAAATATTAATAACTAGCTGTTCGTACCCAGCGTTGCACGGGTCAAGGCACAAAATACATTTGTGGTGGAAAATAAAGGTTCGATTCGAACGGTATAGATTTGCATCGAAAATATATCAGGGGAAGGGGAAATGGTAAAAGGGGTGGGGGAAAATGTAATCTGTGTTACCCGCCGGGTCTTAAAGAATAAGTTTCCAAATTTTGAGTCCGATCGTTCGAACGGTACAGATTTGCATCGAAAATGTATCAGGGAGAGGGGAAGGGTTAAATATTAAGGGGAAATGTCGCTTATGTTACCCGCCGGGTCCTAAAGCATAAGTATGAAAAATTTGAATCGAATCGGACAAACGGTATAGATTTGTATAAAGAACAGACAGACAGACATTGAGTTTTATAGGTATAGATAACATTGTTGCATTTTTGTACTAGCCTATGGATCTCCTTCGCGCCCAAAAATTCGAACAAAAATTCATCTTGGCAAATGTCCGCAACGCAAGACTGGATTTGATTAAAACTATCTTCGAGATTTCCCGACATTAACATTTTTGAGAAATCACTCCAATACATAACAGAGAATAACAACTCCGACGCAATTAGGGTAATCAGAAGCAAAAAAAAAACGACGATTCAGAAATGAATTGAAATGGCGCATTTTATTCAAATTCAAACGTGCTAATTCTAATGTTATAAAATTTTTTACTATCGTTAGAAAACCCCCGACAAAACACATATTCATCCGTATTCTGAAAATAACAATGTCTGGATCTTTAAGATCTTTATCCCAACACTTAATAGACGATAATAAAAATTAAAAATGTCCAGAGCGGATTTTGTAATTCTACGGCTCAATTACACTGTATTAAAAGATGATATAAGAAAGATTGTTTCTTACAAACATATTAATTTATTCATGCACAGCGACCAGATGAAATATCATGGCTAAACTTGTCATGACCGCGTTACCGCGTATTCAAATCTTCCCATCTTGACATTTGACAGATAACAATTTACATCTTTCTCCCTCCCTCTACATCTATCTCATTCAGAAACGTAAAGAAACAAACACCGACGTAAAGCTATGTCTCATTTATTTTTAATTTTTATTATCGTCTATTAAGTGTTGGGATAAAGATCTTAAAGATCCAGACATTGTTATTTTCAGAATCGGGTCGATTATCTTTATAACTTCACAATATGATACTGATAGGTAGGAACTACCTATTTAGCAGATTTGAGGAATTATAACGTTGCAAAATGTTTTTCGTATAGCTTTGTGTCACCAACGATAACATCTCTGTTGTTTAAGAAATACCGTGTGCGTTGTGAGGTTAATGCGCGAAGCGGTGTAAATCAAAAAGAAATTTAATCGTTTTCTATATCTTTCAACTTTATCCATAGATAATTGGAATAGACACAAAACATTAATGTCAGTAGAAATGGAAATAATACAATGCGACCACTATAAATATTGGCGTGCGAGGGAGGGCGTCCCTGTCGCATAACAGAAATTGCCAGGGTGTAAATTTATTACACAATACATAATGTACAGAATATCCGGTGACCGGTGTCGTAGCCTTTAATAGAAATTTGATCGGGCAGCACTAAAGAAACCAAGCAATAATAGCGGCCGTTCTATCCGTCAAACTACCAGACGGTAATATCGGTCCATTATTTGCTTTTTCAGCTTCGCAAAACTTTAATACTTCATTGGCAATTGTTCTTGCACCATCCCGGACTGTTTAGGATGTTTTGGACATAATAATTCGGTGTATATTGGTAATCAAGATGTCACGGCTCCCGAGCAAATACAAAATTAAACTGAATGACAGGGCGAGGGGTTACCGCCGGGTGCGGGCGGGGCGGGTTTTAGTTCCAAATTCGCCGCACGCCAATTTACGTAGGGCAAGCAATAACTGTGTCGTTTCTAAGTGACGTGCGCGCAGCTCTCACTAAAAATTAGACCTTTCGAAAAAACACGCTATACTAAAAAAAGTTTACTTAAAACTCGCAGCCGTAAAGATAGCTCGAATATAATACTGCTTCGCTGGTAAAATATTCGATTCAGTAGACTCTCTTACAGATCCAAGAAACAAATTTGTACGCAAATTAGTAAAATAGGAGAAGCATTGATGTGAAGTTGTATACAGAAGCAGTTGAAAATATCGAAGGCTGTAAATTCTAGCCGTAGTCAAGGATTACGTCTAGAATTTTTAATTGTTTTTTTCATAAGATAAGGATTATTTAATTAATATTTGTTTCCCAGAATCTTCAGTAATGTATAGCTTTTTTGTTTGTATGCTCTGTTTTCATAGATATTCAATGTTAAAGAGGTGACTGAAAAGAAATATCTGGAAGCTATAATGTATTAATTTAATATTAATAATATTTTTAATATTTAAAGCATTAACTTTATGGTTAAACATTATAACAGAGTGTAAGGTAGTTAAATTTGTATAAACCACTACCAGATTTTAGGTCTACCGGTTTCTAGATGTATCCGTCTCTTCGTCAGGACCAACACTACATTACTATGTTCACAACACTATACACCGCAACCGTAGTATTGTTAACCTTTCCCCAATATTTATCATATGCATGTTAATTATGTCAAAGACAGGCATGCACTAACTTGCCTACAGAACGATCAGGAATCCACGAGGGAGAGAGAGTGAGAGTGAGCGGGTCTAAAGTTATTGGTACTCATTTTAGACTAAACTTTTCGTAAAATTCAAGATATGTAACTAAAATACTGCTAAACAAATCACTATTGGGATTACGATTACTACTATAACGATTAGACCATTTATCAGTACTGAGTCATGTACAATACTTCCTATTAGGGATGGACGTTGAATTGACGGACTAGTTGAAATCAACCGTTGACGTTGCGTCGACGCGTCGACGGTTTACGTTTATCGCATGGACTAGTTGAATTCGTAGAAGGTGGACGGCGGACGCTGTGGACGGTGGACAATTCGAGATTCAACGTAGTGCAAAGCAACGTCAAGACAAAACGTCTCCGTTTATTTCTCTCTCATATCTCGCTGTCGACTTGTAGACGCCATAGACGTCATTGACGGCTCGACGGGTAATTTCATTTCAACTCTTAAAGTACACGACCATAGAGTGCAGATCTGTGTACACGAACTATGAGAGACTTGAAATTTGAATGCATGCGTAGGGTGAGGTAGGCTTAATAAGCTATTATCTATTATTTTTTATTTGATTTGTGCGATGTGCACGTGCAACGTTTCGGTCAATTCCCAATTTTGCGCTGTATAAAATAAAACAATTCTGTTCAATTATTTTATTTTTTATTGAACTAATATTTTACTGCTTACACCGGATATTGTTGTGTATGCCTACTTCTTTCTGTATTATATATAGAAAGAAGTATATAAAACAATATGTAAAAGCCTATAATGTGCGTAAACAAATAAATAATAAAATATTTCTTTTTACATATAAGCACAAGTAGCGGTTTTACTTTCCCCGAAACTATATTCCTTCGAACTTCTTTAAATTTTAAAAATTAACGTAATAAAAATAGCCAACGGTTGAGCCGTCGAGCAGCGCCGCGTCGAACCGTAGACAGTTGACCATCGTCCCGATGTTTAGATAGAACGTCCGCGTAACGAAGTTGACGAATTCAACTAGTTGATCGTCTCGTCGATGGACGGACGTGGACGGTCTCGTTTCGTCGACTGTAAAGAAGTCGACGACCCATCGCTACTTCCTATCCTACTCGATTACTCGTTTTCAGCTCAGCATATTGTATTTCCGACTAGTGAAGAGTAAATTAATGCAAAAATTGCTGCAAAATAATAGGGAATTAATATAACGTAACAACATCGAACTGATGCTACACGAAATGGATGCAATAAATTAATTAATTCAATAATGGTTATTATAAATATTCGATTGACATTTTAATCGGCTGGCCCGAGCCTCTTCGGACCTGGCTGAATGCAAAGTGGTCTCAAGTAGTGATTCCGTGACACGAACCACTCCTCAGACATTTGGAGTGATAAAAATACACAATACACATTATTGTTCCCGGCCATTTTTATAGCCCGACACAATAAATAACGCAGACAGGGCGACGGTCACTTTAAATGAGACATTAATTATTACGAAACGTGCGAATCGAAAGTTATGGCACGATTGCGCTCCGACACATCCCGCGGCGGCGGCAAAAGCGGGAATATTTTTACTGTCACGTTGGCGGGACTGCAAATCATAAAAATTCTATGGAATGTCGATCTTCTATTTTAAAATAATTGATGAACTATAGACGTACCACTATAACTTGGCGTGCGAGGGAGGGCGTCCCTGTCGCGTAACAGGTTGTAAATTTATTAGACAATACATAATGTACAGAATGTCCGGTGACCGGTGTCGTATTAAATACAGAAATTTGGTGGGGCAGCACTAAAGAGACCATGCAGTAATGGCAGCCGTTCTATCTGTCAAACTGTCAGACGGTAATATCGGTCCATTATTCACTTTTTCAGCTTCGCAAAACTTTAATACTTCATTGGCAATTGTTCTTGCACCATCCCGGACTGTTTAGGATGTTTTGGACATAATAATTCAGTGCATATTGGTAATCAAGATGTCACAGCTCCCGACCAAATACAAAATTGAACTAAATGACAGGGCGAGAGGTTACCACCGTTTTAGTTCCAAATTCGCCGCACGCCAAGTTACGTTGGGCAAGCAATAGCTGTAACCCGTAAAAATGACGGAACGTTGGTTCGCGTCTTTGCTATCTTCAAATTATTGATGAATTAGCTGTGTATAATATATATTTATAGTTTCTTTTTGGCGGTCCACGAAGAGGTGGCGATAGCAACATTTCGGCGGCCGTTTCGGGTTTGCTGGCCCGCGCGCCGCGGTTCAAGCCCCATCTCCAGTCGTTTAATTATTATTTTTCGTCAATTTGAAAGAAATTACGGACGTTACATTAAGTTACGGACGGACAGACTGACAACGAAATTATTATGTTTGATTTTTAGTATTATGCAAAACAAATTAAAAGAATCAATTTATTTATTTATTTGATTATACTATTATCACAATTACACTTTTTTACACGTAACCTATAATGCACTACCAGGTGAAACCTGTTCTGGAGTAGTATAATTAACAATTTAATGTAATAATAAGAAAAATATAAAAGGTAGGATAAAATTATATAATATAAGAAAAATAGTTGTAATGCAAAAGACAAAAAATTATAATAGTTTGGATCACATCCTCAGCGTACTTTTTCCCTGAGTTTTTAGCCAATTTATTATTTAATATTTAAAATTGCTGTGTTTTACTGTTTCCTTGGTTAATTATTATACAAAACAAATTATACGAATCAATTGGAAAGATAAACATGAAAAATCAATATCCAAAGAAAACATATTCGGTTACCATTACCTTGCCTATGAAATATGATACATTTTAGATATATTCATTAAACATTGAATTTTTTTACGAATTTGAAAAAATAAATAATAATAATAATAACGTATAGTTAATATGCCCTATTTTCATAAAATTTCTTCAAGGGCGCTTCACGCAGTTGCTTAGTCCTATAGTTGTATTAAACCATTGATTTTGTTTACGAACTTATTAATATATGATTTTCTTTCGTTTTCAGTATTTTTAAATAATATTTCTGATGCGTTGTTCCGTAGTATGGAGGGCAGAAATTTCCACCCTTGTGAAATATCGAAAAAAATGTAAAATCGCTCATCTCCCGATATCTATTATTCCATTTATAAAAGCATAGAAATAAAAATATTACATTCAAGAACACATTCTTATTGTGAAGTTGCAATTTTCAGAACAAACTGTGAAATTTAAAACCAAATTAATTAATTAATTAGAAAGACGTACAGAAAAAATCACGTCTTTAGCTGCAACCGGGATTCGGACCACGGATCTCCTCCTATCCGGGGCAGGCGCGTTATCCAATTACGCTATAGCGGCCTCGTACATTTCCGTGAATATATCAACCATATCTGTAAGTCTCATTTATTATATAGCGCAATTGCTATAGGAGAAGATCCGTGGTTCGAATCCCGGTAGCAGCCAAATATTTTTTCGCGGATTTGGTTTTTTCTGTATGTCTTTCTAATTGATTAATTAATTTTGTTAGAAATAAAAACATTTATTCCGTTTTAACTGCCAACAGTCTAGTTATTTGGATCTGTTACGAGAAGGAACTGACGATATCATTTTCATAGCTGAGATGTTCGGTCGATTATCTTTGGTAGTCTCTGGTTATTGGATTGTCTAGATGTTTATTGACACGGTGTCTATGGTTTTCTGTGTCTGTCAAAGGTGCTGCGAGCCACAGATTCTATGTGTCATCCCGGAAAAGACGAATTTACTCGGCAGACATAAAAATTTTATCCGATGTAGGTATATTAATTTGTGCATTCTGAATGCAATTTTGCAAGAGTTTACAGAAGTATCAAAGATCGACATCACGGCGGATAACGGAAGAAACTGGTACCATATCTACCATTACTATATCTAGAGAATATTCGTGTTCAAATTTGCACCATTGCAAATTGCTAATTGCAAAAAATGGATCATAGAGACGAGAGTGAAAAGGTTTTGTGTGGTCGCCTCGCCGCGACGCTTACAGCGTCAGCGACGTAGCGAGGATGACCGCTTAAGCATTAAAATAATGCCGAACTGGGTGGTGAAAGTGTAGGTCCAATATGGGAGCTATTGCTCATAAAAGATTTGCTCTAATATGCGGAGTGTACGAAATGATATGTTATTAAATAGTTAAGGTTGTTGTTACGGTCGTTAGACATATTTAACTGTAAATGTTTACGGATATTTTATATGAACCGTTTGTTTTTCCGAGAGACAATTCTCGATGTTTCGTTGAAGTCGTATTCAACGTCATCAGGACCCGGAGGATATATGCATATTGTTTAGAAATGTGTTTGGTCAATTATATGTTTTTATTTATTTTCGAAGATGGCGGTAGTGTGCCACCGTACATATAAAACTTTGAATAAATATTTTAAAAATAATCACATAAATTACATAAAATTTTAGAACGTAAATCATTAAGGGTAGTTATTGTTTACATTAATGTAAAAAAAATGAAGTACATACTTATATCAAAGTTACAATATCCACCCGTTTGATACCAACCTCGCAACATATATACAAAATCGGAAGCGTTGGCTGGTAGTGTGCGTCTTCGCTGTGATGGCACTGGCAGGACGTTGATTTGTTTATAAACGATGATTTTTTTCCATCGCCCTTGGAGCAGTAGTTAAATGAAATTGCGCGCGTCTTATTTCCTGTTAACGCATTTCAGTCCTTTTTCACGAAAGAACTGCCGCAGATTTCAGGAAAGCGAGAGGAAAGATGTTACACATCAAAAATCGTCACAATTAATCTGGTTATTCAGAGAAACTAGCGTCCAGGAAGATCCGTCTATGATTATACCTCTGGAGGTCGCAGTAAGTGTGGTAAGTGTAACCCAAGACTTTGTGCTGGTGCCAAGTTCCATGGCAGCAAGGAACAACATTCGCTTTGTTTCAAAGTGTAACGCATTGCTTTGCGTGTAAACATACGCCAACTGGACTTGACGAGAGATCTAATATATCTCTGTGTTCCATTCAAATACTCGGAGACCTTCGAAACCTATCGGCAAGATGCGAGTTGCATCAACTCCTGCGTCGAAAGACAAAACATTATTACGAGAATGTGTCGTTAATTATTATACCTAGAATTTCTACAAGGTCCGAAGCATTCTACCTAGTTTCAAGTCTGTCCAAAATCAAGGGTGAAATATTATAAATTATTATAATAAAAATGGATAGTTTTATGGGGGTTACACGCTCTTGGAACAGATGCCGCAAATGTGGTCTTCAAAAAATGGTTGTTTGATTCTACAACAAAAGTGCCTTTTTACTGGAAGAGATTCGTTCTGTAACGAAATAAAAAAATAATAAAAAACAATTTTTTAATGGGGAATTTAATTATGCGAAAATAAATACATCAACCGCTTTATTAATGTGTCTTAAATACTGCAAGGAGGGACATACATCTGCTGTGATCCGATCTATTCTCCTAAAGAAGGGGATTGGATTCATTTCTGTATAATTTTATAGGAGAGGAAGATCTCTTGAACATGTAGAGGTGCCGTGTTATGGGCCATTTTCAAAGTGAAACTGAAAGTGTATAGTCGTGATGTACTTTGCATCGCTTTTCTTTGTTATTTTTACTACTCCTTTACCCTCCCTACATGCACCGCCCACTGCAGCCTGGCTTTCACCTTCTTCTGAGCCACATGCGACATGCCATTACCGAAGCTTTAAGTTCTTTAGCCTCCTCATTCCCCCTTTCCTCCTCCAAACAAGTATTCATCTACAGCGACCTCAGGATGAGGCATGGTTCGAGATGCATCTCCGCATGTCTCTGTCCTGAGTCGTCCTTACTCAGGGCAGACCTGATGCTTTCATCCACTCTCCCACATCTTAATTAACCCAAAAACTTGTCCAAGATTATCTCCTTTCCTAGGCTATCTTTGTGACTGACTTTGTGAAAATACTTAAAAAATATATTTGTTTTTTTTTTATTTATTTATTAAATCCCAAAAGAAAATATACAAAATATAATAAATATTATATACATTGTGAGTATATAAAATCCTATAAAGGTATACACATACACCTGTAGATAGGTTCGGGAGATGAGAAGTTAGACATGTGAAATGCTTTACACACGACTAAAACTAGCTTTCAAAATAGTATAGCACTCAAATGATAGATGTATGATGACTACAATATACATTTATAAGGATATCAGTATATGGTTGGACATAATTGAGCCTTTGCCCGGAATAACGTTGTATCCAACAATACTCACATTCCGAGAAAAATTGAAAAAACGAAACCAGTTACAATTTATTACATTTTATATTTTAAATATAACAAATATATAATTCTTAACTAATCTCAATATAAAATAGGGGGAAAAGTCAATTTAATTTGAATCTATTGTAAAAAAAACATGCTGAATCAGTAGAAAAACGTTGTATATGAAATTTTCACAAACAACGTTATTCCGCAAAATGGATTTTTTTATTCTGCTTTACTTGATAATGCCTTTTAAAAGCAGCATGTGCTCATCTAACATGAATTCACAAATGTCATCGAGGTCCTTGAGCTTAACAGTCTTATTGGCAGTAGATTGGAATACATTGAAATTAGTTCCAGGCTCCCTAACTGCATGATTTTCTTCCAAACGGTAGCCAATCTTGCCCTCCTTCCACAAATAGTTGGTAGAAAGCTATAGGAGGTCCATGATTCTAATTCTTTGTGGAAGGTTTGAGCTCTGATTGTGATGAGATCATTAGTAGGTAAAGAGCTTTTACGGAACGATAAGTCTCTCGTACATACTATTACATATCTCCGTCTGTTTGCTGAATATGGCGTCGGACATTCAATTTCTTAATACACAAGACGAGATGATTACTTTTACCATTGTAATTCAGTAACCTGAATACTGAGTAAATATTAATCTTGATATTAAAATGGAGAAAATATCCCGGATTAAAACATTTTTGGCACAAACTCGACCCTGCGAAAAAGAATGAGGAATTAAATAAACTTTTTGTATCGGTGTTATATTAAGTTACTATATAAAGAGCACTATAAAGCCAGCATTATTATCAAAAAGCATTTCAAATATCAATATGGATAAATCAATTGAGTAAAATCGGTTAACGTTCGACAAAATAATATTGTCACATATGAAATCACAATATCAATCAGAACTGCCAAATCGTATACAACGTTATTCCACAAACATGTTCTGGCGGGTCAATTGCAGGTTTGATAATATTTTTTCTGGATAAAAACTCCTTTCCTGCATCCTTCAACTTATTGGCTTTGATATCTTTCCAATTTAAAACATTAGATGTTCGTTTTCTCCCTTTATTCATGTGAATTAAACCACGCTCCACGATATTGACGCTCGGCGACGCCATTTTGAAAAACACTATACAACGTTATTCCACAAACCAATAACTTTAAAATGCAGCCAGAAGCCTTAATATTTTTTTCTTGACATATTATTTACCTTAAACGATGCATAATAACATACCTAACATAACTCCATCAATAACTCAAAATTGACATTTGTGTTGGATACAACGTTATTCCGGGCAAGGGCTCAATTATTGATTCATTAAATAACTTTGTATTTACCAACTTGGAGTAACTCTACGTCTATCGGTTTCTATACCGCTGTATCTTCGTCAGGACGAACGCAAACTAACTATCCATTACTTATTCTTGCAAACAAATCAATTTTTGAACAGGGGCGTGGCTTCAGTTATGGTGGGGGTAATTGACAAGCTGACGCCGAAATGGGGAAAATATCAAGTAACGGGCTATTCATAAAGTTTGATATACTTGATATATTCCTTATTTCGGCGTCCGCTTGGCAATTACCCTACCAAAACTGTAATGTAGCCACGCCCCCGTTCAAAAATTGATTTATTTGCTAGAATAAGTTATAGATACAGTATGCGTCCGTCCTGACGAAGATACAGTGGTATCGAAATCGGTAGACGTATAGTTACTCCAAGTGGTCAATACAAAGTTATTAAATTAATTAATACTTTTAAAAAAATCACGTATTTGGCCAAAAACACTGCTCGAGGCTGTTTTAATTTTCTTGCCTCATTTATCAGGATCACAGAAAGTACCAGGGCATTCTGCATTGTTCTACGTTGTTGTTTCCAGAATACATATAAAGTACGAGTGGAATACGAAGCCCATAGACAAACTCTAGAAGGACGCAATCAGTACCTGCCATTCCCGCCAGTAAAGAAGATAATCCGGCGTTATAGGGAACACGAGAATTTGAGAAATGTTTCGCAATGTTGCTAGGTAACACGGTACGGTACAGAACTGACAGAAGTCGTGACACTGTGCAACACTGAAGTGTTTATTAAGCCTAGTAAGTTACTGTAAATACTAATGAGAGGATAATGTCGGAAGATCGTAAGCGACACAAGAATCAACCCTGGATTATAAACCCAATTTGAATCACCAAAGTTTCTCACTGGGGTAATATTAAACCCAACAGAAAAAAATAGGTACAAAAATAATAAGACGAGGGCCTTAAACACTAGAATAATCTATAAAGTACGAAAATACCGGCATTTTCGGGTATAAATATAGCGCCGATCGCGACGCGAGTTGTCGTGTTTAACTGGTGGATTCAGTGAGAAGTACGCGCGAGCCATGAGACGACGCCCGGTGTGGCCAGTCGCGAATCGCAAAATGATAAATAAAGCTAATAATCGAGCAAAGTACACAATAGGCGAAATAAATAAACGATAAATATTACGTGTGAGAACGGAATATTCTAGCAAGTGATAAAAACGTGTTACCCAGCGATAATAAAGTGTTTGTTTACGAGTGATGTATTGCAAAATAGTGTAATTAAAAGAATAACGTCAAGTTTATTTCGTTTTAAGTGACTTTGTGCATTGAATAGCTAATTAATCATTAGTTAATAAATCGCTAATTAATTTCCAAAGTTTTTATCTAGCTACGACACTTGAGAACATAAAAAATGTTTTTACATCGTACTTTATTGTCACACTGGAACTTTATCGGGGTTAATAACGACCTGTAAAATAAATACAAATTATTTTAAAAATTACATACTCCTTGCGGTTATACATAATAGAACCCTCTAGACATTGACGCCATAAAATGAAACGATTATCACAAGAAAAAGAATAAGAAAAGAAAACCCAAAAATTCTCACCGTCAGAAGTCTTCCGAATAGTGTCTAATTTATGAAAATCTGTGGGGTTTTATATCACCCCGGTGAGCAATTGAGAGTTAAAACAAAATGTATGTGCCCGAGGAAAGGAAATATAAATATACATATTCAGAATATGCGCTGCGTACCAATACGAGTTATCCGACTTAATGTATGCAATGATACCGTCCTCCCCAGTCCACATTCCGATGAGTATTACTCTATTTGCATTTTTATTACGTATTTAAAATTATTTTATTTTGTTTATAACAATTTCGTACTTGCAACAACATGAATATAATACAGAATATTTTGAGTTTGTTCAAGTCTTTCAGAACAGTGCTGGATTTATGTCACAGAGACATTATTAATCAATTAGTGTATATGATAGATATCTCACAGAGACGAAACTGTATTAGTTATGGGAAAGTAGGTATAGAAGTCATTTGGGTGTAACAGGACTTATGACCTGTCTTTTTATGGTTGGCTTAAGTGATCACTTTACATACAACTTTATATACAACTTCCAAAAAATGAATAAGCATGGTATATTCTATCATGGGTGGAAATGGCGAATGTTACAATTGTGTAAAGTGATCACTTAAGCCAACCATAAAAAGACAGGTCATAAGTCCTGTTACACCCAAATGACTTCTATACCTACTTTCCCATAATTAATACAGTTTCGTCTCTGTGAGATATCTATCATATACACTAATTGATGAATATAATAATTCCTTAACAAATGTAAGAGCATTTGATCGTTTAATTAGGTGAAAAATATTAACTTTGTTACCTCTACGTGAGTTTAATAATATATTTATATTTATAATTTATATAAATTAACTTTGTAAACACCACTTATTTATTGAAAAAAATCGACGTCTCGAAGCCAATGGCTTCTTCGTCAGGATAACAAAAATAAAATTTAAAAATCGAAGTATAGATCAAAATATTAAAAAGTTATATATGGAAAATGATAATATAAAGTACCTACTTAACATGAAAATAAATTTAAAAGATGAGTATTTGCAAAAAGGACCTGATTATTTATTATATTCAATTTACTATTTACACTCTTTCTTATTTCCAAAATTTCTAATTTATCAAATTGTGATTCTGTATAATTTTTATGTAAAATTTGTAAACCCTTATTAATATCAAAAGAATCATATCCTCTTTGTTATCCTGACGAAGAAGCCATTGGCTTCGAAACATGTTGAATTTTTTCAATAAATAAGTGGTGTTTACAAAGTTAATTTACATAAATTATAATTATGTCACCACAAAATAAATTTGCTATATTTATATTTATATTTGACTACTGAGATTTCGAGAGGAACAGAATCTCTCATCGACAGGTGAAGTATTAAACTGACTACTTTGAAAAGAACCTTTTCATAATTTAAATTTTACTTCAATAAAGATAAATCCAAACCCAATAAGATTTAAAAATTACTATAAATTATACATTACGCCGCAAACGCCGCGTGCGATGTTGTACACCCTGCAATGCCAATCTTGTCATCCTTGTTTGTAAACATTTCAAAGGTCTTAGCACATCCACGGCGATACATTTCTAATAAATATGTTCGTCGTATTCTGGAATACGCTTCTCAGGTCTGGAACTCAGGCTACGCAGTATACAAAAGCAGAATCGAAAACGTCCAATGCAGATTCTTAATGTACTTCAATTTTCTCTCTTATATCCCAAATCACAAATCGTATCACAAATTGCAACAGCAATCACATACGTTTCATCTCCCTCTGCAAGACCAACTCTAAACAAAACTTCTTCATCTACAGATAAAACCACATTGATAATTCGGGACATAAAACTAAAATGAATTTCAGAACCGCATCTTCAGTAGTTCACTCAATTTATGTTCCCGTCTACTGCCATCCTTCGTCCCTTTATCCCAATCTACGTTCTCCTCACCGACCCCATCCCTCCTCAATATACTTTGTAAACAAAATTCTCTTACATTGTCATTATTTAATTGAATTTTACATAATGGTGTTAATTACATATCATATATTTGAAAAACGGAATGAGAATATTAACGCTTACCCACTTTTAATAGACAATTTAAAAGTGGGGGGCATTGTCATATGTACATATATTATTAATGTAATCATTAGTAGCATTATATTAGAATACTGAAAAAAGATATGCATAATGTAAGACATTAGATTGAGTTATAAAAATTAAGAAGGTATTTTAACAACATTGAAATTATAATATATATTGATTGTTTTTGATAAGATTTTTCCATTGCGTTATTGTGTTGTACATACTCTATGAATAACCTTCTTATATTAACATTTTTACTATCGTATGTATGTTAACTTAAAGATTTGCTGTTATTTTTCCAAAATCACAGATAATTTACATTAGAGTAAGTTTAAATAGTTATTTGTTTGCGTTGATTGATTACTATTGTAGATTTTTTTTAACGTGGAAAAATTGGTTTAACGAAAGCTATTACTTTTTTCCGAAACATGTAGGTGTAATTAATCAAATAATATAAGTAGATAAATACAAATAATACAATAAATATTTTTTAAAGCTATTACTGCCCGCGAAGCGACCACTGTTGCCGAAGCAATCGGCGAATGATGGTTACGTCCGAATTTCGAGTCAATTGACGTCGACAACTGTAATAGAATCTTCATACTTTATTATACACCAACTTATTTATTTATTTAATCAATTCTATGATTCGTAACCCCGCCCACTCCACTAGAGCAAGGTCCGTGTCGAGGTGGGCAGCGTTTTCCTCGGATACGTTTAAACCGAGCGATTCAGTGAGGTCAGTTCAATCGGTCTTCGGCGTGCGGCGCATTCTTGTATATTGCACAAGCAGCCGAGCGATTCGTCACTTTTCTAAATGTTCATAATAATAAGTTTATTTTTTTGTTGTTTTGCAAATGCGATGGCTACAGTGCGTGTGGAAATTTTTTGTTCCATAAAGTAAGAAATGAACGAATTAGAAATGAATGTAGTACTCGTAATGCTGGATTAAACAAAGAATAAGGATCGCTGGGGTGGTTTGTTGTCACACAATCATGGTCACAAGAGTATTGTGACCATGATTGTGCGATTGGTAAAATCCAATTCATCATCACTCTTGGCACTACAACCCTTGGTGGGTCTTGGCCTCCTCAATAATTTTACTCCACCCTTCTCGGTCTAGTGCCAGCTCTCTCCAGTTCCGAAGCTCTAAGGCAGAGATGTCTTTGAGGACGTCGTCACTCCATCTTAATTTTGGCCTTCCTAAGCTAAGGCGAAGGGCCCTATTGGCCTTGAGTTCAGCAGGGATTTTGGTGCTTGATGCTCGGACATTCGGACAAGGATAATGCCCGTACTGTCTCATGTAGAGATATTTTAGAAACTTTTTTGTACTTTTTCTACCATAAGTGAGTACTTGCTCTCATGTGGCCCCCAAATCGTCGAGCCACTCTCGAGTCTGCTCCGCACCAAGGAGTTGTAAAGAGTTCACAGTATGCGGGTATTTTCGAAAACCCTGGCTTACCACAGACCGCCTCTATGTGATCGTGAAATGACAGGTTACTCACAAATCTAATGTCGAGATCCTTAACATTCGACGTTCGTGTTAGATTTTGGTCGTTCATTTTGAAGCGATAGAATAGAGTTTTTTGGGCCCTAGTGAAAGATAACAGTTGGAAACATTATACATAAGTTTATTTTGCCTTCTCCATTCACATATATTTGATATATCTGCTTGGAGAAGATGAAAATAAATTATTACGTAAAATTCAATTATTACGATAATTGGTAACCCAGCTTTAACTGCTGGAGGTTAAGTTCTCTTACTTTGCCCAGCAGAAGCAGGTTGCAGGACTCCAAAAATAAAGTGTCGCGTGATATCCTTACCAGATAATGAAGATTTTTAAGGAACGGTATGCCTCCCCAGATTTCTGGAGGAAGCCGAAACTGGTAAAAATTCCTCTTGGATGAGGGGCACATCGAGACAGACCTGCAAGGGTGGGCGAGGACCAGCAGGCAGCCAGAAAATCGCAACGGGATGGATGGATAATGATCACCCCATTCGTGCGTGGTTTGATCGTATTTTTTCCACACTCTTGGGGAAGGAACGATTAAAACTCGCGCTTTCCGTTATTCGCGGATGACTTAAAGCTTTTTTTATAGGTGGTAACTACGGAATGCAATCCCGAGTCGGGATTGCCCTGTCGAGATCCCTCGAGATTAGAATTTCCTATCCCGCGGGATCCCGAATACTTTTGTGGTTTTTTTTTGTTTACAGAGCTGAATAGCAATTAACGACAATGCCTTGCATTTTTATATCAGCAATTTTAATAAAATGTTAATTATTAATCATTGCATTATAATTTTTGTAGGCGTTTTTCCAAGTATCAATCAGTCAATGAATTAGAGTAAAAACTACTAGCAAATAGTAGTTTTTATTACTATGTTAGGTTGATAAAATACAGCAAATATTTTTCAAAGCTATTTTCATTATTTGAATGTGACATGAAAATAAGTTTTAAACACTTACTAAAAGCTCTATAGACATATACAATTCAACATACAAAACATAAAAAATACTGGTCCATCCCGATAATCCCGTTAATCTCGTCCGATTTTTCGGTTCGGGATTGATCTCATAAAATGCCTCGAGATCTCGCGGGATCCCGATCTTGCGGCATCGGGATTGCATTCCCTAGTGGTAACCTTGGACGATTTTCATATTCTTCAAGCGCATGTATCAAATATTTGTGTATGGGGAAGGTGAAATAAACTTATGTTTAATGTTTCCAACAGTTCGGTTACACCTTTCACTAGGGTCCAAAAAAATCTTTTCTATCGATTCAAAATGGACGACCAAAATCTTACACGAACGTCGAATGTTAAGGATCTCGGCATTAGATTTGTGAGCAACCTGCCATTTCACGATCACATAGAAGCGGTCAGTGGTAAGCCAGGGTTTTCAAAAATACCCGCTTACTTAGAATTCTTAAACTCCTTGGTGCGAAGTAGACTCGAGAGTGGCTCGATGATTTGGGGGCCACATGAGTTTAAATACTCACTTATGGTAGAGAAAGTACAAAAAAAGTTTCTAAAATATTTCTACAGGAGAGAGTACGGGCATTATCCTTGGCTTTGCCCAACCGAGATCCTCCAGGGTATGCTTGGCTACAATAGTCCAGAGACTAGAAGGAATGTCGATTGTTGCGCGGTATGATCGATAACCTTGAAATTATGCGGAGCATAGGTTTGTATTTTCCCGATAATTATCTAAGACAGCGTCAGCATAGATTGTTTCACATTCCAATATACAGGACCAATCTGCCAATGGTATGCCTACTGAAAGAACTACTGCTATGCTGAACAATATTACTCTGGATATTGATCTGTTCTAAGTCTCTGAGAGGGTTTTCCGAAGCAGGATTCTCCTACACCTTTGATATGAATGAATTTATATACGTTTGATATTTTGTTTATATATTTTCTCACTTGTTAATAATATCTACGAATTAAACATATGTTTGTAATGTAAATGTTATATTAAAAACAAACAAATTGAAATTAAAATGATTTGTTGTTTTGTTGAAAATATTTGTTCGCTCTGGCAGTAAGGTTGTGCGATCGTTTAATTTGATGTGTAGATATTAGATACGGACTGAAGAGATGATCCAGGTTGCCTGGGACAATGAGATGGCGGACATATTCTGCTCCATTTAGTACAATTTGTCTGCGCTACATAGCAGTAGGATCCACGAATGACCTATACAATGCCAGGCAAGGTAGAGAGGCGTAGGCAATAGATAATTTTGACGCACATCGCTATATTTATTTTTACTTCCTTTCTTTTAACTCGTTGCATCTGCTTGCTTGTTTTCTTGACGAAAAAACTTTGGATCGATTTTAACCTTTTTCCCGTGATCCAATCCAGCTGAAACTTTGCAAGCAGACTTGTGGCAACGATCAAAAAGAACTATCAAATTTTCGTTAAAAAATAATAATAATTATAGTATAATTTTGGATTTTTAGAAATTTTAATGGTTTTTTCAAATTGGAATCATTACAAAAGTTGGATTACTACCAACGGCGCCGGCGGCCCGATAACGTCACGGAATATTTAAAATTTGAATTACTCCGTCGGTAGGTATAATAGGTACTTCACTGTGAATTTCGAAAATTTATGACAATTGGTTCATAGATGACAGCACACTTATGTTTTTTGGGAAAAAATCAAATAATAAAGAGATATTTTTAGAGATTTTTGATATAGATATTTGTCTAGACATGTTTCATATTCAGTCAATCAATTATTACATGATGGTAAACTTAATTTCCAAAAAAAAGGAGTAAAATAAAAACTTGGTTTTTATGGGTTAGTTTTTTATTTATTTATGTTAATTATTTAGTTCCACACATAAAGTTTTGTGGGCTAATGTATGATTTCACTTAGACACATTGCATTCCATCTAATCATTTAAAAGTTTTTATAATAAAATTTTTGCACTCCAGTTTAAACCTCCTTATATTCTCCATGTTTTGAATTTCCTTCGGCAGGCTGTCGAAGATTTTTATACCTTTATACATCGTACAATTTTGTGAGGTGTTTTTCTTTTTCTTTGGTAGTCTTAATGTTGTCGCTTCCTCTTGTATTGTAGGAATGAAAATCCTTATTCAGCTTCATCCTGTCATCAAAGTATTTGGGTACTACTCCATGTTTAATTTTAAATATTTGCACCATTACATTATATATCATTCTTCGATTTACAGTCCTAGGGCATTCAACATTTTTGTTATTTTAGGTCTCCTATACACTTCAGTATTATGCGTATTTAATTTATTAGAAAAGAGTGGAATATACGAAACAACTGCTGGAGATTGTCACAGCAAATACACAGGCCAAACCGCGAGAAACCCAAAGGGTCGTCTTTGTGTGTTAAATCAAACGGATATTTTATACGAACCGTGTATTTTACTGAGAAGAAAATCTCGACGTTTCGCTGAAGTCTTATTCAGCATCATCAGCGGAGCGTCCTGTCGCGGCGGAGGTGTAGGCCGTAGTGATGGGTCCGCTCTGTACTCACTACTACAATGTAGTACTACACTACATTGAAGTGCACACTTCGCACATTTTGATGTGTAGTGCACACTACAAACACCAAAGTTATTGAAAGTATAAACTTCAAATAGTACACTTCATTTCAAAGCGAACACTACAAAGTACATACACTTCAAAGTTATCGAAAGTATGAGAAACACATTTTAAATAGTGTATTTTTTACGTGAAATTTTTGGAAAGTTGATGTAGATATATGAAGAATTTTCTGGAATCTGTAACAACCCCCCCCCCCCCCATGGTTTGAAAAATTTTGGGAGTTATGAAGAAATTTTTGGAAAGTTGATGTAGCTAAACGGAGAAATCTTTGGAAACTGTAACAACCCCCCCCCCATGGTTTGAAAATTTTTTGGAATCGAACGAAGAAATCTGTCTGGCGACCTTTTTTTTTTTTTTTTCAGCTCGACAAATTTTTATTTGGGAAAAAAGTACTTCATTTCATTATTATTACAATTACTTCATTTCATTACTTCACTTCATTAATACTACAATTACTTCATTACATTACTTCACTTCATTAATACTACAATTACTTCATTACATTACTTCACTTCATTAATACTTCAATTACTTCATTACTTCACTTCATTTACTTCACTTCATTTCGTACAATTGCTTCACTTCAAGTAGTTTTTACTACAATTGTAGTGTGCACTTTGTAGTCTTCAAACTGTGTGTGTGTGTTGTAGTCTTCATTTTGAAATGAAGTTTTTCCCTTCGCTAGTAGGCCGAACTGATTATTTCATCCGAGGTCGTGAATTATATGCACTTTGTTGTGGAGTGTTCACTTCTTCTACGATAGAGGTCGCCAGTGTGCAACATGTACTAATTACATCTTCGGGCTTCGGGACTAAAAAACTAAATTAAAAAACCGGAGATGATGAAAAAACGAAGGCGGCAGTACATAAACATACAGGACTTAACAAAGACGCGAACCATTTGTACTTGTAAAATAAGATTTTAGAATTAACTGTTCGAAGAATTTTTTTCTTCCGTATGATAGCTTGAGCTTTGTGGTGACATTATTATTAAAATAAAAGCTATAAATCCATCCACAAATAAATAATCTAGAAATACTTGAAATTAGGAAAAATGTTAATATTAATTCAAATTTAATAAATACAGAGATAAGATTTTTGCATAACCCAATATTGAATATTTTTGCACTTAACGTTCCATCCTCTCCAGATGACCCACAATAATTAACACCTCTGACCCCCCCCTCCCCTCACACATCCCTTCACCGTTACACATTTGCACGATTTACTTTTGCAATTTTAGTACACCAATAATCCTGAAGAAGGGAACATTGTTCTCGAAACATGTAGATTGTTTAATCTAATAAAAGTGGTGAAAACAAAGTGATTTGTGTTTTATTTTAATTTTAGAATTTTTTCAAATATATTTTCATTAGGTACACTGGGTTTATAAATATTTTTTCCGAGACCAGTGACATCTTCGATATGGTATAGTGGATATGATACCTGGAGGCTCGGGTTCAGTTCCCGGTACCGGAATATATTTTTCTCATATAATTTTCCATTTTACTTTGATATTTATTTTATTTATAATATGTATTATTTAATTAGGCTGTCGCTAGAATTTTATTGTTATCAAAGGACAGTATCGCGTTTAGTTTTACATACAATCGCCAGGATTTAAAATACCTTTAACTGCCGGAAGGGGAAATATAAAAAAAAATGTTCAAATATTTTGATAAAAGTCGTTATGGGTGTTTCATGGGTGTCGGTTATAAATAAGTATATTCTTATTCTTTAGGAACCGGCATGTAAAAGTACCGTCATTTTGACGGGTTACAGCTAATATATAAATAAATTAGAGATCAAAAACG
This sequence comes from Agrypnia vestita, assembly GCA_016648135.1. Lineage (NCBI taxonomy): Eukaryota > Metazoa > Arthropoda > Insecta > Trichoptera > Phryganeidae > Agrypnia > Agrypnia vestita. The sequence continues at coordinate 163,885 of JADDOH010004706.1, forward strand.
AAGCTTTCAATCGAACTCTCTAATCTCACATCACGGGAGAAACCTTCAAATTCGTCACAAACGATAATTCATCCTCCACTACAGAGTATACAATTTTACAGAGATGAACCAAACCCGTCCTTTTGCGAGGGGATTGGGTCACAGCGGAAGCAAGTCCCCTCTCGCCCATATTTAAGACACATTTAGGTATACTGCAATATGTGTATAGACGACATGACAAGACGGACACGGACACGGGCATAGACGGTTGTCTCCAAAGAATCTCGAGGGAACATAATTCCTTGTGGTATATTCAGATAGGCCACCTTAACGAGGGTACGAAGGCACGGCTATTAAAGGGGAGAACACAGGCTCTCGCTCTCTCTCTTCTATTAACTGGCGTGCAGTTAGCAATGAGATTAGTTTAGGGTCGGTCGACACAAAGAGTCCGAAGTATACCGGAGATAACCACAACCATTTATCTTTTTATTGGTTCTGTATCCCGTGTGGGATACAATTCAGATCATTATCAGATACGGTCTCGAGTCGAAAATCTCACCCCCCCCTCCCCCAACAAGACCCATTATGGTCTGTAAGTTAAAGCATTTTAATTGCTTACATACTTACTTACCATCACGCCGTTTCCCTGTGGGGGTAGACAGAGAGGATAGAGCGCCACACTCTTCTGTCCTGATTCAAACATCGTCGCTTGCAAGCTCGCCGGTTGTTGAGGCTTCTAACGAGACCATCTTCCAGTGTCTGGTTAATCTGGTCACGCCACGTCTTCCGCGGTCGCCCTCTCTTTCTGGCGCCGTCAACACTCGCATTGTACATCTTTCTCATTTTAATTGCCATTATAGATTTTTTTATCTATTCTTAACGATTCACTTAAACGGGCAACATTAGAATTTAGAAAGAATCCGATTGAACGAGCGCTCGGCCAATGGCGACGAATTTGAAATAGGACCGCGCATAATTAATTGACCGACGGACAATTATTATTTGGGGACGCTGCGCATGCGCCCAATTGTTGGGTAATAGAAAAGCGCTCTGTTTGAATTGAGAGCTACGTCACAGCTTGCTTTCTATGCGAGTAGCTACGGACGCGGAAGACCTAGACGAGCGGTACTCAACCTTTTATTTCTTCGGGCCACATACGTATGATTGCCAAGTTACGCGGGCACGGCAACATTATACTGATATGACCAAAAAATCATATAAGGTACAGATACACATGCTTATTTAGCGTGCCCTAACAACTGTACACACTTGCTCATCACTAGCATGCTTATTAGTGACATGCTCATAAATAAGCATGCTCAAAGCTAACAATCAAACACACATGCTTATTAGTGGCATGCTCTTGTCATAGAATAGAGACGCTCTTGTTCAAAATGGAAACTTTGCAAACTGAAATAGAAAATTCAAGTGAACCAATAAATCAAAACAGTTCCCGAGTTTTCATCCGCACATTTTTGATTTTAGTTTTTATAGTTTTTATTGTAAGATTTGAATCATTCATGCCTTTTTCTAAAGTTTCATAAACATTATTTCTCGCTATATTATTTTTACACAACGGTGACCGAGTATTCCACAGACATTCGTGATTCCTGTAATAGTAATAGTCACGAAAAGTAATGTTTTATCATCTCCCCAACGCGCCATATTTGTTTCATCTGTAGCGGACTGAGAAGATCGCATTGATAATACTAGCCGCGAAGCCCGCGAATGACATAAGCATGCTCTTAATAAGCAAGCCTGTTCACACATGCTCCAAAGATACCCCTTCTCATGCTGAATGACAGTGGCATGCTTATAAATCAACCGGCGGTTGATTTTTGAGCACGCCACTAAATAACATGCTCATTACTAGCAATGTGCGTATACACATGCCACTAATAAGCAAGGTCTAAAGAAGGTCGATACTGCGCATGCTCACGTGCCACTAATAAGCATGTGTATCAGTAGCTATAGGGAAAAACTTATTAGGGCGCCGCCGCTTGATCAATCACCATATATTTTTTAACGATAACAGAATGATAATGATACTTACGGCTTATCAGCGTGCTAACCAATACCAATGCTCAAAAGTTAACAACAATTTGTTTACTCAAAGTACAATACAATAATGAAAAAAATAAATTCAAAACTAACGTATACCCAGGCATTTTTTTGGTTTAGCGTCTTAACAAAAACAAGAGATTAATGAACGCATGCGAAAATATTTTTTTTGTGTACGGATTCTAACACCTTATTACGGACGTAACGGGGGACGAAATTATAAAGGAAAAATGTCCAGAGTTGCATAGACCACATTGCGGTGGTGAGCCGTACAGTTTGTACAAAGATATAGACAAACTCAAAATATTGTGTGAATTATTTAAATGATTCAAAAAAGTACGAATAATATTTATGGATTTCAAAAAACATTCGACACGCTGAAACACTAGATTTTACTAACAGAAATGGATAAATGGAAAATACGAGGATCACTAAAAAAATGTCTAAAAAATTACATAACAAACACAAAACTTACACTCAGTGGTTAAAATTATCTATGGTTGAAATAACGAAATCGTTCTTAAACCATAGAAATCGCCGTTTTAAAATGACAGGAGTTTGTCTTTTTGTTCGCACGTATTTCAAGATATTCAAAACTTACAATGCCTGTTTTTTTAATCACGTTCCTGAAAATAAATGTATTTCGGGTCGCACTTGGCGGGCCACAGGTTGAGTATGGCTGACCTAGACCGTGGTGACACTTTTGTCTCGAGAGAACCTACGAAAGATTGTTTAAAATCTAGCCGAATCCTACATGGGCGGAAAAGGGTACAAATATTTTACAGCAATCACTCTCTATTTAGTAATAATCAAGGAACTCTCTACTTAATCTTAATCAAGGAAGAAAGAGTAAGAATAATATAGAAGGTTAAACGAATTAATAAGTTAAAACAATATTTTTATATGAAAATGTGTTCTAAGAACACAGTTAATGGATTTGGTCCCCAGAGGGATGAATAATTAATTAAGAATAAATTATAGAAGTCTCATTGAGACAAAACTAATTTATATATAAGCCTGAGCCGTCGTATAAGAGACTTCCATCCACTTTTCTCATATACAAATTAGCTTTGTCTCTATGAGACTTCTATAATTTATCCTTAATATTTTATCATCCCTCTAGAGATAAAATCAAGTAACTGTGTTCTTAGAATATACTTTCATATAAAAATATTGTTTAAAAATATATGCTGGTACATTATTGGAGTTAAAAATTGAAAATATTAGGGGAAAACAGTGTAATGGGAGCCTACTATGAGAAATTTGTGATAAAAACCACATTTGTAAACTTTCTTATAATTTTTAATTAAGAACGCGTACATTGATTATCCAACTAAATTTTAATCACATTTATAATCAATCACAGTCATGTATCAAAGTACCATAATGATTTTACAAAAAAAGTCATTACCCGATTCATGCGGGTAATGAGAGCCCATTTAACGCTTATATGGGTAATTGGAGCAATAATATTTATATATATGGAACCATAATGTTTATATACTCTTTCCCAAAAATTTAACTAAAAATAATTTTAATGAAATCTTAGTTATTAACACGTAGAACTATTTGTAAAACACATAAAAAATCAACTTTGTAACCAAAACCAATCAATAAAGATGAAATTATTAAAGAAAAACAAAGGACCCAAATTTTTACGGATCCAAACAAAAAGCACAAATATAAGTATCTGGACTATCACTGCCAGAACATTCTTTATGGGCCTAGTTTCCGCAACTTCTGCATCGGTACCACATCTCCCCACTTTTTCCCGTGGATAAACAAATAGCGCATAAAGCTTCCTCTTCTGAATATTCTGACTCATCGTCGCTAATTGCATTTAGCCATGCTAGGCTACCATTACCCGTTGACCACCATTTTGAAAAGTAATAATATAAATATGTAATTCTACTTTCAATCACAATTTAACCGATTGGACTTGTTAGTAGCGAAGGAAAAAACTTCATTTCAAAATGAAGACTACAACACACACACGTTCACCAGTTTCAAGACTACAAAGTGTACACTACAATTGTAGTACTACGAAATGAAGTGAAGTAAATGAAGTGAAGTAATGAAGTAATTGTAGTATTAATGAAGTGAAGTAATGAAATGAAGTAATTGTAGTATTAATGAAGTGAAGTAATGTAATGAAGTGAAGTAATGTAATGAAGTGAAGTAATGTAATGAAGTGAAGTAATGAAATGAAGTAATTGTAGTATTAATGAAGTGAAGTAATGAAATGAAGTAATAGTGAAGTAAATTTTTAAATGAAATGAATATTTTTTTCCCAAATAAAAATTTAGCGAGCTAAAATGTGTTTAAACACTATTTAAAATGTGTTTCTCATACTTTCGATAACTTTGAAGTGTATGTACTTTGTAGTGTTCGCTTTGAAATGAAGTGTACTATTTGAAGTTTATACTTTCAATAACTTTGGTGTTTGTAGTTTGTAGTGTGCACTACACATCAAAATGTGCGAAGTGTGCACTTCAATGTAGTGTAGTACTACATTGTAGTAGTGAGTACAGAGCGGACCCATCACTACTTGTTAGTAAATGAATCTAGGGATGTAATAAGCATAAACATAATAAAATAAGAATATAATTTCAGGCTTATTTATTTATTTTATAAGCGTGGATCGAAAAACACACAACCGTCCCTCGTGACTTAACGCATGGAACTACCGACTCGTGTTCGTCAGGTGAAGTTTCTCGATAGTTGACAGAAGCGGTCGAGTGTTTACGATCGCAAGAATGTGCCTACTTTTCGTTCAATCATCATCGCTCTTACTACCCGATGGCTCTCATTACCCTGTTCTCCCTTAATTCTCGAGCATATTCCAGTAGATGTGTAATAATTCGAAAGAATATCATATATGTACATATACGTTAAAAGTAATAACACAGACCACATGAAAGGTTCTTGATTCGAACATGTATGTAGAAATTTAAAAATTTGGTAATGTGTGAATGTTCTTACGAGTGAATTGGCGAACGTTGCATTGAGTAGAGCGATCGTATAATAAACAGACTTCCATCCACTTTTCTCGTATACAAATTAGCTTCATCAATATGGGACTTGTTTAATTTATCCTTAATGAATTAATTAGTCTTTAATTACCTTTATTTTTTAGTTAGTCTCGAGACACAAGTGTCTCCGTGGAAGATATTCTTAAGCCATGTATTCACTAGGGGACAAATTGTCCCTCAACAGCACGCGCGGCGTAGAGTCTACGTGACGTTGCAACGTCGTGCACTGTTCCACGACGTCGCGCACAACATAGCGAGGCATTTCTACGCGCCGTGGCAACGTTGCCATGCGCACGGTACCCGAGCGTACTCACTGCAACATTCCGCGGAGCGTCAGTACCACGTGGTATGTTTACAAGTGAATACGCATGCGCTGTATCTGTCAAGATGACAATGCGGGGAAACGAAATCGTTCTTGAACTCATCGAGCTGTATCGATCGAAGATCGCATAGAATGTTCGTCCTTCTTTCTCTTCGCAGTAAATAATTTCGCATTCTCCTCTTTTTTCTCCACTTACTTTTCGATAAACTCATTAACATAAACAGATACGCGGCTGTCATCATAACCTCATAGGTCGATATATTTCCGCGACGTCTGGAAAACAATAATTATTTGCAAAAAGGACCTTGTTTTTAATAATATTCAATTTACTATAGTAAAACCTCGTTAATTTGAAATTGCGACCCAAAAAAACATTTCAAATTGCGCGGAACCCCGTTTTCGCCAAATGAGATACCGCAGCTGTCATCCATAACCTCATCGGGTGACGTTTCCGCGACAAGATATGCGAGTCCCGGTGTGTACACGTCAAATGACCGCGACATTGTCCCCGAAACATGAGCGTAGATGTTGATGCGACATGCCGAGCGGAATGTTTCGCGATTTGTCCCCTAGTGAATACATGGCTTTAAGCTACCGCTCAAATGAGCGGCGCCCAGGGCGCTATACCGCACCGTGGTGAGCGTTGTGTCATTTATTTCCCCTTTTTTTTATGTAAATGTTATTATTAACTAAATAATGAGTTAAACCTTTATGAGGAAAATAATTAAAATATTATTAACTTATCGTTAGACGAGTGGGACAGAATTTCCGACATTATTAACGCCTCGGGTACTACATGGCCCGAATGCAGCCTGATGCCGCCCAGCATTAAAATCCTTTCGGAATATTTTTTTGAGTTTTTTTCAAATCTTTGAAAACAATGCTGGCTTTTGGGTGTACACAGGACTTAGCCGCACGAAAGGTCGTAAGCCCTATGTGAACCCAAAAGATTTTTATACTTACTTTTTCATAAAAAAATACAGTTTCGTCTCTGTGAGACATCTGTAATATACATTAATTGATTAAAATCCTTTGTTAGCCAAGGAGGGAGACTTTACCTCAAAAATTGTTCGATATTTGCGCCATTGATTTTGTTTTGATCCATTTTTTAATTCATTTGTAAAAATTATGGCGGTTCTTATAAGTCAGGCTTGAGAAAATTGTGATAATGTATCGTGACTTAACTTTACAAAAAATAAGTCAGAAATGTTGAAAAAAAATGCAAACTTTGATCTCGCATAATTCCATAATTATTGATATTAGGTCATGATAGCTTGAACATTTTCGGCACATAATCAAGGCAGGAATATAGTCTTGCGAGGTTACTAATCTTTTCCTGTTACGCGCCTGCGCCGGATAGGAGGACATCCGCGGTTCGAATCCCGGTAGCAGTCAAATTTTTTTTCTGTATGTCTTTCTAATTGATTAATTAAATGTTTTTTTTTAATTCATATCATTTAACAATTTTAATTCATATCATTGCCTCGTAAGTTCGTAACTTGACGACTGACTGCACGGTGCACGCCCTATCTACATTGAATCTATGTCATTGTGTAGCCGACTAAAATTGATAGATGATAAATGAATGATAAAAAGAATTAGGGCAGTACTTATTGGACGATCGTCTGTCGCCCCGTCACAAGCGGAGCTCGGATGTCAGGTTCGATTCGGCAGATACGACCATTTGACCTTTGACCGCGGAGGGTCGCCCACGATTTCCCATTCCACGATTAAACACTTAATCCCGATTTTTTTTAATAAATACTTATTCTTTAGGAACCGACATGTAAAAGTACCGTCATTTTTTATGGGTTACAACTATTCGTATTTAAGGATATCGACCGGCAGAGTGAGTTCTCATTCCTTCTCTTGCGTTTTTTAATCACATTGTTGTATAGAAATCAATATATATATAATATATACATATATATATAAAAGAAACCCGTGTTTCCCTATCCGCCAAGTTTTCTTCACAACCAGTGGCGGAGTATGTCAGTGAGTCTAGAATATTCATTAAGGTTCTCGAATGCTTTAGAAGGTTCTGGAAGGAGAAAGTTTAAAAAGGTTTTATAAGGTTCCAAACCGAGTGGCTGAGTTCATCGGTGGGTCTAGAAGTTTCCAGAAGATCAAGAGAAGGTTCCAGAATACTCTAGAAAGTTCTGGATGGAGAAAGTTTCAGAAAGTTCTATAAGGTTCCAAACTGAGTTGCAGAATGTGTCAGCGAGTTTTAAAGGTTCCGGAAAGTTCTAGAGGGTTCGAGAATGCTCTAGAAAGTTCTGGAAGGAGAAAGTTCTACAAGCTATCAGAAAGATCTATAAGGTTCTAAACTGAGTGGGGGAGTGCGTCGGTGGGTCTAGAGATTCCAGAAAGAATTATAATGCTTTAGAAGATTCTGGAAAGGAAAAGTTCTAGAAGATTCCAGGAAGTTTTGTAAGATTTCGGAATGCTCTAGAAAGTTTTGGAAAGTTCTCTCTAGAGATAATTGCGCGCTAAAATATCTGTTGATATTTTGGCAAAGCGAAGACGGTTCAGCGAGGCAATCCAATCACAGGTGCCGAAACCAGCAAAAAAGCGACGTCAACACATTTCTATGCTTACTGAATTATGGTCCCGAGCGAAGCCGGGCCAACCAGCTAGTAAATTTTAAAATTTGTTCTTCAGGCTACATATATTTTAAATACGGGTATCTTGTTAAATGCCGATAAAAAAATCTTTGCCGCTCGCGCCGCCAATTTGGAAAAAGACCCCCATAAGCAGTTTTTTGAGAATATCTCCTTTCCGGCTCATTCCACGATAAAAACATAATGAAACTACATAAAATTTCCTACAATTTATGTAACAAACTTTTTACCGTAAAATCAATATTTTCGGCGTCCGAGCGCCGCAAAATGTAGTTCAACACGCGTTTTGGCCAAAAAATGAATTTCCACACCACCTTAAGCGGCGCGTTTTTTTATCGTGGTATCACCAGTAGGCTTAATCCACACGCAATTCACTATTACAAAATTTAGCGCATTCTCGCAACGAATGTTGTCTTGATGCTGCTTCTGTGGTGCTAGCGTCGCAATATTAAATTTACTTTTATATGCTGATGTTGTGAAGCATGCATATCTATAGTAGTCGTTTAAAGACGCACTTTTCCTACTTTTTACATTGCTGTAACTGTATAATTCAAGAAGGAAGCGTTCTCCAGCTTTAACCATGATCTCTGGATCAGCGTTTGGATAACCTCGTTTAAATCTGGATTTTTATCCAAAGAACATTAATAAATTTTAGAATATTTTGAGTTTGTTCAAATCTTTCAGAACAGTGCTGGATTTATGTCATAGAGACATTATTAATCAATTAATGTATATTATAGATATCTCACAGAGACGAAACTGTATTAATTATGGGAAAGTAGGTATAGAAGTCATATTACTCATATATGAAAGCTTTCCACGCAATTTGAACATATATACAACTTCCAAAAAAATGAATAAGCATGGTATATTCTATCATGGGTGGAAATGGCGAATGTTACAATTGTGTAAAGTGATCACTTAAGCCAACCATAAAAAGATAGGTCATAAGTCCTATTACACCCAAATGACTTCTATACCTACTTTCCCATAATTGATACAGTTTCGTCTCTGTGAGATATCTATAATATACATTAATTGATTAATAAATTTCATTTCTCCTTGATTAAATAATGCTGATGTTGTATCACAGCTAAGATTTAATACATTTGCATATGCCTTCGTCATTGAAAATGGATAATGGAAATGGAGCAAGTTACGTAAGGAAATTTTCAAGTTCCTTTTCAGATTCTTTTGCAATTCGGGTATTCAAAAATCCAAGCGCTGATTATAAATACCATTCAGAACAAAATTAATAATGTTAGTAAGCAACAAATACAACCAAGAAATGTGTTGATGGTGGACAATTCCCACGAGATACAAAACAATAATATACTTTAATAAATAATTATAATGATTATAAGTAGTCACGAACTAAACGGTTATTTAAACAGTGATTATGAGATTTGTGATCGATTGTAATGATGATCGGTAACTGATTATTCTAAATTCCAAAAGTAATCACTGTTGCACTGGAAACTTAAACTCCAGCAGTTAAAGCCATGTATTCACTAGGGGACAAATTGTCCCTCAACAGCACGCGCGGCATAGAGTCTACGTGACGTTGCAACGTCGTGCACTGTTCCGCGACCTCGCGCACAACATAGCGCGGCATTTCTACGTGCCGTGGCAACGTTGCCATGCGCACGATACCCGAGCGTACTCACTGCAACATTCCGCGGAGCGTCAGTACCACGTGGTATGTAAACAAGTGAATACGCATGCGCTGCATCTGTCAAGATGACAATGCGGGGAAACGAAATCGTTCTCGAACTCGTCGAGCTGTATCGATCGAAGATCGCATAGAATGTCCGTCCTTCTTTCTCTTTGCAGTAAATAATTTCGCATTCTCCTCTTTTTTCTCCTCTTACTTTTCGATAAACTCATTAACATAAACAGATACGCGGCTATCATCATAACCTCATAGGGCGATATATTTCCGCGACGTCGGGAAAACAATAATTATTTGCAAAAAGGACCTTGTTTTTAATAATATTCAATTTACTACAGTAAAACCTCGTTAATTTGAAATTGCGACCCAAAAAAACATTTCGAATTGCGCGGAACCCCGTTTTCGCCAAATGAGATACCGCAGCTGTCATCCATAACCTCATCGGATGACATTTCCGCGACAAGATATGTGAGTCCCGGTGTGTACACGTCAAATGACCGCGTCATTGTCCCCGAAACATGAGCGTAGATGTTGATGCGACATGTCGAGCGGAATGTTTCGCGATTTGTCCCCTAGTGAATACATGGCTTAAAGCTGGGTTACCAATTATCGTAGTAATAGAATATTACCAATCACACAATCATGGTCACAATACGACTGTGTGTCCATCACCATACGGCACAATAGTAATACCCCTTCGCAGCCAAGTGAACTCATGTTATCGTAAAGATTTTGAAATTTTGAAGCATTTTAAATGCGGAAAAAAATTATTTTATTTGTTTCAAAAGTTTAATATTTTTTTATATGTAAATTTCCACTAAATATCAAGGATTTAATCAAAAATATTGATAAATAGGTCGTATTACCCATTTCAAAACGATCATCGTATGTACATAAAGGTCCAAGACTGGGATATGCGTTTTATGAATTTAATTATGAATTTAATTAAACAAAACAAAAAAAAAAAAGTAATTTATCTTATGTTTTATTGTTAAATTAGTATTAAGTATCTTTATTTGTAAACAAGGATTTTTTAAATAAATAAATAAAATAAAAATAAAAAAAATTCAATAAAATAATCAATATACAGGGTGTAACTGAGCTAGTCCGCAATACCTGCCTTGATTCTGAGTCGAAAATGTTCGAGCAACATCAAGCAGATAAGCGATATCAAAGTTTGCCTTTTTTTTCAATATTTCTGACTTCCTTTTTTGAAAAACGTTGGACTATCATTACAGTAACTTATATCTAATATGAAAAATTTATTTCCTTTAATGCAAGTCAAATATAATGATAAAAACCTTCCAATTCCAATTGGAATTTTTGCAGGGTTTTCATTACCTTATTTAATTTTTATTAAAACGAATGAATTTTTCGTCATCGATATAAGTTAATGTAATGATAGTTCAACGTTTTGTAAAAAATAAGTCAAAAATATTGTCAAAAAAAGGCTAACTTTAATGTTGCATAACTCCATAACTATTGATATTAGGCCATGGTTTGGATTAATGGATTAATATTATTTATTTATTTATTATTATATTACATTACATTACAAATATAATTATACAATAATATATGTATATAATACAATAAAATATGTAACTACCCAACTAGGCAGGCCTGTTTTAGGGCAAGTTACATATTTCATTTTAAAACACAAGATTTAACTGCAGGTACTCATTAGTATAATTAATTAATAATTTAGAGTTGAAATAAATTACAACATTATTATAAAAAAAATAGATTAATAAAATACAAATAGTTCAATTAAATTAATACAATAAAAAGCTAAATTAAATTATATTATAAAAATTTAAATTTAAAAAAATTAAATTATAAAAAGCTTGAATATTTTCGACTTATAATCAAGGCAGGAAACCTGTAAAATATTGTGAACTAGCTCTGTTACACCATGTATATTTTTTAAATGAATACTATATTATTTATTATTACACAAAGGAAAGTTGTACACGACAACACAACCTAAATCAACCACTTATCGCAAATAACAACTTTTTCAGGGGTATTCTTAGAATACAATAAAAAGAGTAATTATTTATACACGTAGGCATAGTATAAAGGCCACTTAGATTTCGTACATCACGTTTGAAGGCTAATGCTCGACTACCACGATGCCAAGTGGTTTCGATAAAATGTAAAGGTCAAGACACACACGTAATAACGTAATAAAGCAATAGCTTATATTATAGTTTAGTAGACTCAATTGTAAACTATGGCCTAAACAGCTACGGATTGACACATCCATCATACTTAGAAAATGTAAAACAACTTCATTAAGAATTATTTAAACCATAGCAAATAAAAAACAAAAAGAAGCATATAAGGACCAACCAGAAAACCTATTCAAAATGTGCAAAATCTTACCGATCCAAAAACAACTTTACTTTAAAATAACACTGGAAGAATACGAGAAGGACAGTTTCAAAACACCAATACGTCATGAATATACGACAAGACAAAATGTCTTGGATAAAAAACAAGAAATAAAAAAACAAATAATTGTTAAGGAAACAGTGAAACAGAACCAAACAGTGCGTGTTTCCAAAATTATTCAACAAGCTACCGGATAAAATAAAAAACGTAACGGGACAAAAAAATATAAAAAAGACATTAAAGAAATACTACAGGGAATTGTGAAGTGGATAGGAAAAGCAAAAATTAGGTTAATATAGTAGCTTATTATTTATTTATTTATTTTAAAAAATCCTTGTTTACAAATTAAGGTACTTAATACTAATTTAACAATAAAACATAAGATAAATTACACATTTTATTGTTTTGTTTAATTTGTGGATTTTGCCACTCTACTAGGCTACGCCTGTCCCAGAGAGGCGTTATAGAACACAATTATAATATTTTTTCGAATTCGTCAGTGATATTTGTTTTCATAAGGTAGTAATTATGTATCTACAAAGTATCAAGTGGAATATTAGTGAAAGTTGAGTAAGTCATAAGTCCAAGTGTAAATATGTGTAAAATAATTGTTCAATGTAAAAAGGGTTAAAGTTTTGTTTAAGATTATTTTTTATTTTCCTTAATTAATTTATTTATTTATGTAGGTATATATTTTTATTTGAAGACATTATTATGCAATTACAATAAGTAAATTTTCAGTTGCTGTTCTACCTTTGGAGGTAAGCCAGTTGTTTGCTAAATTATACAATTTATCATTCAATTTATCAATTAAATACAATTAAGTAAAGAAATGTACATACACTTATTATAATTAAATCTTTCCCTTTATACTGTAATAACAGTTTTGCAAGAGGTAATTTAAAATAAATAGATTAAAAAAAAATGTTTATTAATAGGGAATTGAGAAGAACCATCCGAGATCGCTTTTGAATAAAAGCCCTAATCAAAATCTCGCATGATTATCGGGATTTGTATTTAATTTTACAATACATTATTAATTTCCCACCAAAATAATACGAGAGAAAACTTAGAGATTTAGTTACGGTTAGAGCAGGTCGAAGACATTTGTTTTTTCTTCTTCAAACACAGCAAAATTTATACAAATATTTATCTTTCAAATTTATTTTCATGTTAAGTAGGTACTTTATTATTATTAACTAGCTGTGCCTTTTTGCTGTAGATTTTTAGTACACTGCATTAAACCTTCTAGAACATTCTCCTTCCAGAACTTTCAAGAAATTTATCGAATGTACAGGAACCTTCTAGACACACCGGCACATTCCGCCACTCAGTTTAGAACTTTCGAGAATTTTCTAGAACCTTCTCCTTCCAGAACTTTCTAGAGAAAGTTTTTCCGGAACCTTCTAGACTCACCGAACAGTCAGCGCGCCTATTTTGAAACAATCTGAAGCATTTGCGGCCTTCCCATAACAAAACAACATGCTAGAAAGCACATTTTCGTCACCCACTCCCACCCACGCACAGCCACCTCCACCAAACTCGCATATTTTCGATGTGACACCAAGGGCTATCCACCACCATAACCACCGGTGGGTGGTTGTGGCTGGTTGTGGAGAAAACTTGGCGGGTAGGGAAACACTGGTTTCTTTATATATATATATATATAATATATATATATATATATATAATATATATATAATATATATTGATATATTGATTATCTGTACTTCGATTTTTAAATTTAATTTTGTACATTTGTTATCCTGATGATTTTTTCGGAGTACATTAATGAATTTCATTTTTTCTTTGATTAAATAATGCTGATGTTGTATCACAGCTAAGATTTAATACATTTGCATATGCCTTCGTCATTGAAAATGGATAATGGAAATGGAGCAAGTAACGTAAGGAAATTTTCAAGTTCCTTTTCATATTTTTTTGCAATTCAGGTATTCAACAATCCAAACACTGATTATAAATACCATTCAGAACAAAATTGATAATTTTAAAAAGCATCAAAGTATCAAGAAATGTGTTGAAGATGGACAATTTATAGGAGATACAATACAATAATATAATAATATAAGTAGTTATGAACTAAACCGTTATTAAAATTTGGCTTTGAAACATGTTGTATTTTTGGGCTTTGAAACATGTTGAATTTTTTTCAATAAAAAGTGGTGTATGCAAAGTTAATTTCTATAAATTACACTTTTTTTTTATTTGTTGCCATTTTATTTTTACCTCTTGCAAAACTGTATTTACAGTTTAAACGCAAGGATTACAGTACATGTACATTTCATTACTTGATTGTCCTTAATTAATAATATAATACAAAACTACAATATGAAAACATTTATGCTTTTAATTAATATAAATTAACTTTGTTTAAACCACTTATTTATTGAAAAAAATCAACATGTTTCAAAGCCAATGGCTTCTTCATCAGAAAAACAAAAATAATATTTAAAAAATCGAAGTATAGATCAAAATATTAAAAAGTTATATATGGAAAATAATAATATAAAGTACCTAATTAATATGAAAATAAATTTAAAACTACTCAACTATTTGCAAAAAGGACCTGATTATTTATAATATTCAATTTACTATTTACACTCTTTCTTATTTCCAAAATTTCTAATTTATCAAATTGTGACTCTGTATAATTTGTATGTAAAATTTGTAAACCCTTATTAATATCAAAAGAATGACCCGTAGCCAAAAGATGGTTAGAAAATTCAGAATAATTATTACTATTTAAACACCTTAAGTGTTCTTTAATTCTAATTTCAAAATTTCTACACGTTTTTCCTGTATAAAAATAATCACAATCATTACAAATTAATTTATAAACACCCGATTTTTTTTTAAATTATCCTTATCTTTATTATTTAATATGTATTTTTTTAATTTATTATTAGTATAAAAAGCTGGTTGAATAACATTTGAAATATTTTTAACTATTGAATTAGAAATTTCATTATTTATAAATATAATTTTCCTCCAATGTTTATCAGAATCACAAATTGAAGGGTAAACAAAAGATTTTAAAAAATTTTTCTTGTACTTTTTATTTAACATAATATCAATTAATTTTTTATCATAACCATTATTAAACGCGATCTGTTTAATAATTTTTAATTCAATATTAAAATTATCAACATAATTGTTGAAAGTAATATTTTTAAACCTTTATATACCATTAAAAATTCTCTCGAGTTGGTTGACCATTTAAAAGTATTGAATATTCCAAATAATTCATTTTTAGTTTCATTTGATGTTGTAAATTTGTTAAACTTTTTAATATTTTGATCTATACTTCGATTTTTTAAATATTATTTTTGTTTTCCTGATGAAGAAGCCATTGGCTTTGAGACATGTTGATTTTTTTCAATAAATAAGTGGTTTAAACAAAGTTAATTTATATTAATTATAATTGTGTTACCACAAAATAAATTTGCTACATTTTATGCTTTTAAGTATCCACCCCCACAATTCACTGTAGTATTTCTTTAGTGTTTTTTCTATATTTTTTGACCCGTTACATTTTTTAATCAGGTAGTTTGTTGAATAATTTTGGTATTACGCACTATTTGGCCCTGTCTGTAATAATGGTTGGTTTTTATTTCCAGTTTTTATTCTTTATTTGTCTTGTCGTAGGTATATTCATGTTGTACTGGTGTTTTAAATCTATCCTTCTCGTATTCTTCCAGTGTCAGTTTATAATAAAGTTGAAATTGGTACAATGGGCAGAGTCTTTATTAATTAATGATTCTTTATGTATCATGTACCCATTATTCTGCTACTTACTTACTTACTTACCATCACGCCGTTTCCCCGAGGGGGTAGGCAGAGAGGATAGAGCGCCATACTCTTCTGTCCTGACATACAACTTTCGCTTCGTCTACATTCATACATCTTCGCATGCAAGCTCGACGGTTGTTCAGACTTCTAACAGGACCATCTTCCAGTATCTGGTTAATCTGGTCATGCCACGTCTTCCGTGGTCGCCCTCTTTTTCTGGCGCCGTCAACACTTGCATCATATATCTTTCTTACCATTCTTTCCTCATTCATTCGCTCAACATGCCCAAACCACCTGAGCGACCCTATTTTTACGATCAGCTTTACATTCATTCCTAATATCTTCATTCTTTACTCTATCATACATGGATTTACCACACATACGTCTAAGGGACCTCATCTCCACTGCATTCAATCTACTTTCGTTCCTCTTCTGCCAGCTCCAGGCTTCACTTCCATACATTAGTGTCGGTACCAGAACTCCATTATGTACCGCCAGTTTTGCCTCGGTAGACATATTTCTATTAGAAATTATTGCATTCAAAGCACCGTTCACCCTATTCCCGGGAGTCACTCTCCTCTCTATATCTTTCTCAACATTCCCTCTTCTATCGAACATACTTCCCAAGTACACAAACTCATCTACTTGTTCCAAACATTCATTGCCTACTAGTATCTCAAACGTTGTCTTACTTTCCTCCTTCTCGAATACCATTACTCTTGACTTCTTTACATTCATAATAAGGTCACTTTCCTTGCATACATCATACATCCTGCTAACTAGACTTTTCTGTTAGTGTCTCTAATAATAAAATAATAATAATAATAAAATGTACTGCATTCTAGATTTTTCCTATAAAATCTCGAATTCAGTACATTAAAAATAAGTAATCCTCGATGACTGCATTAATTTTTTTTTGCTTTTATACCCCACATATAATTAATATAATGATGCAATACTTGAAATTTTCCTCATCCACTCACATTTCCCCTCACTCGTGCGCACGTGCAAGTACACACGTGCACACACATACTACTCTGTATCTCTCACACACACACACAAACACGCGCGCGCAAAAATACACGGACACACTGACACACACCAACTTACTAATTAGGATAGATTATTATCGATGTCTCACAGCTTTTTATACAGGGTGTAACAGAGCTAGTCAACAATATTTTGCAGGTGGATTCCTGCCGTGATTATGAGTCGAAAATTTTCAAGCAAGCATGATCTAATATCAATAGATATGGAGATATACCACAACAAAGAATGCATTTTTTTTTTCAATATTTCTGACATATTTTTTACTAAATGTTGGACTATCATTACAGTAACTTATATCTAAAAATTCATTCATTTTAATACAATTCAAATAAAATGATAAAGCTTCTAATTAGAATTGGAAAACCTTCCGATTGGAATTTTTGTAGGGTTTTCATTTTAACTTTTATTGAAACAAACGAATTTTTCGTAATTGATATAACGTCGCTGTATATATAATTAAGCCTATGTGCCGTTTTAGTACATTCTGAGATAAACGAATGAAACTGTTTTAAAAATAATTGCACAGACTAGATTTATAAAAAATATTTTAAATAATTACTAGGCTTGCCAGATGAACGACAATGTTTTTTTAGTATATCTCTATTATTTATATGAAAAATTGATAAATTGAAGCATTCATCTGAGAATGTATTAAACGGCACACAGGCTTAATTATACATAAAACAACGATAAGTTACTGTAATGATACTTCAACGTTTTTAAGTACCTACGTAAGTCGGAAATATTGGGGAAAAAATGCAAACTTTGATATTGCATAACTCCACAACTATTAATATTATAATACAAGAATGTACAATAACCTGCCATTAGACGTAAAGGGTCTTAAGGTGTTAAAAGAATTCAAGCATAAAATAACAAGGTGGCTCTTTGGTGTGGGTAGGACAAAAAATGAGACCAATGTGTCATCCATATTAATATAGACAATACAGTCCATATTAATATAGTCACAAAATTGTTTTGCAATGAAATTAAAGCTGTCACGTATGACACATTGCTTTCGTTTTGTAGTCTGCCTACATTTGGTAACAGCTTTGTGGGCTTCTGTTTGAATGATTTTACTCCCTATATACAATGTCTAAATGTATAATTCTCTAATATATAGTCTTTTGTTTGTGTTTTATTTCTTACATACAATATATAAATCTTATATATATATATACATATATATATAGATAAATATATATATGTATCTATGTGTATGTATGTGTGTATATATGTGTATTATATATATTATATCTTGCTAATGTCCAAACTTTTCTCTCGGTTTCGCTTAAACTTGTCTCTTTTTTCTATGTAATTTTATATTTCGTCTCCCTCATTATGTATATATAAGTGCACTGCTTTGTATGTATTGTTTAGTTATTAAGTTGCCCTGATGAAGCTTAAGTTTAAGCGAAACCGACAATAAATCGTGGTTTAATACAAAGTAAAGTGTTTTTATTTATTTTAGAAATTTGATTCGAAAATCTATTAATATATAAAGTTCTGCGCCAATAAACATTGTTATTATTTATATTTATCTGTGAATTGTATAAAAATTGACTAGTTATATTTATCTTTAATTTATTTTTCATTAAATTAAGATTCGCAGTTTGTACTTTCGTCGCCAAGTATAACCCGAGATGATACAACCGGCCCCTGGTTAGCTGATGGCCTATTTTCGATACTGATCGGTTTTACTTCAGTCCCAAAAATTAAACATACGTCGTCGAGGATTGTATCACATCAAAAGGTATTCAGAGTGAAGGCCGCTCAGTCGTCATGTCTGCCGGGCCTGCCAACATTCACCAAGCGTTAAGGTACAGATACACATGCTTATTAGTGGCATGCTAATGAGCACGCCACTAATAAGCATGCCCTAACAACTGCACACACTTGCTCATTACTGGCATGCTTATTACTGGCATGCTCATAAATAAGCATGCCCAAAGCTAACAATCAAACACACATGCTTATTAGTGGCATGCTCTTGTCATAGAATAGAGACGCTCCTGTTCAAAATGGAAACTTTGCAAACTGAAATAGAAAATTCAAGTGAACCAATAAATCAAAAAAGTTCCCGAGTTTCCATCCGCACATTTTTGATTTTAGTTTGCCTATTAATAAAGTTTCGTAAACATTATTTCTCATTATATTATTTTTACACAACGGTGACCGAGTATTCCACAGACATTCGTGACTCCTATAATAAGTCACGAAAAGTAATGTTGTATCATCTCCCCAACGCGCCATATTTGTTTCATCTGTCGCGGACTGAGAAGATCGCATTGATAATACTAGCCGCGAAGCCCGCGAATGACATAAGCATGCTCATAAATAAGCAAGTCTGTTCACACATGCTCCAAAGATACCCCTTCTCTATGGTGAATGACAGTGGCATGCTTATAAATCAACCGGCGGTTGATTTTTGAGCATGCCACTAGGTGGCATGCTCATTTCAAGCAATGTGCGTACACACATGCCACTAATAAGCATGCCACTGTCAAGGTCGATACTGCGCATGCTCACGTGCCACTAAATAAGCAAGTGTATCAGATGCCTTATTCACAAATAAACAATTCGCAGGGTATTGTCATTGTCTCCTTGAGACCTCGCTTAATTGGACTGACCATAAACAAAGTATTTCTTGTTCAAATACGACACGTTTCGGAACATCAGATAAGACCACAATAGGGTAATTTCACATTTTACAGATATCTGTGAAAATATATGAAATAGATTCAGTAAAATAAATTATATTTTGTAACTCAGTGTGGATGGTGTGGGATAATGTCTTCATTCGTAATTTTTATAATAGAAATCTAAAAAAATACGATTCCATCAAAACGCGATGTGATTGGTCGTGACGTTGTTTGGCAAGAATTATAGATAAACATACATGAACTATGGTGTTTGTCACTGTAATTTGTTTCGTTTCTACGGTAACCGTTCGTCTTCGCTTTGTTTTTACTGGTGTTTGCATGGTTTTTATATAGATTTTGCCGTATTTGTGACCTATTTTCATAAAATAACTATCTAAGAACACATTTAAAATAATGGAGGATGGATTTTAACAATGAAAATCCGATAACTTACCAAAAATTTACGCTTTAATGTTGGATTCATTTTTCAGTATTCAGGAATGAATTTCTATATTTGGGTACCGTATAATATCTACAAAACTTTCTCCCTGATATTATGGATACACTGTACAAAAAAGCCGACTTGTTTTGTAAAAAAACGAATGAACGTCTAAATACGCGAATGTGCTGTTACGTATTAAAAGTCAGATTGACATAAAAACTGCCAAATTACGTCACCTGCGAAAATAAGCGTTTTGGCGGGAGTTTAAAATCGTGATTTTAAAAAACGTTTTTTAATGTTGATATATATTTAAAAAAAATCTTTTTCATAAACATATTTTCTACATCAAAGTTAAGATTTTTCTATTAAAAAAAGAAAAATGAAATTACCCTATTCTTTAGAATCATTAAGCTGACGACCAATAATTTTCGAAACGATTAATTACAATAATTAACGATAATTGCAAATGCGGTAATTTGATAAAAATTAATATTTTTTGTCGCTTCAGCGTGTTTTAAAAATGATATTTTGTGTTGATGTGTCCAGCAGTTTGCGTTCGAAGCATTTTATTTTGGGTTCAAAGGTGCTCGATAAAAATTATTTACTCGACAATTTTTTTACAAAACTTGGTATAATTTTATTCGTTAAATTCAATTGAATCTGGTGAATCAGCCGTTATTTAACATATTTATTTATTGTATTTCATTATACAAATTTTGGTTGAACTATGCCTGTCTCACTAGAGACATCTGTGTCGCGACAGGCAAAGTTAACAATTATCCAAAAAATTAGAAAAAGTGTTTTGAATGCAGTCACCGAGGATTACTAATTTAAAATGTCTTGAATTCTAGGTTTTATGTATCTATCCCTTCCAAAATCATTTTTCATATAAATTTATAGGCTGTGTTTCACATAAAACCTCGATTTCAGTACATTACTGCATTATTTTATTTTTTTATATTGCTGCCTTTGCTTTCATACCCCCACATATAATAATCAATTAAATTTAACTACCAGTCCAGTTCTAAAAAAAATTCCAATAATTTTGTGTAATCAAGAATTTCGGCTGTATATTTAAAAATAATTTTTTTAATAGTTAAGAAAACCAAAAAATAAAAGACCTAACCCCTATGGGTGAGATGGATTTATTAAACATTTTTATTTTTCATTATTTTTAAAAGAAAGTATGGTTTTTAATAAGCAACTACTTAATACAGGCTTTGGCTTTTTATTTCAATTTAATTACGTGTTTTCTCAAAATCTATGCCATCTCAGACCACCTTCCCCTAATAGATCAATAATTTACACAAGATTTCGAAAGTAAATAAGTCTCAAATATAAATAAAATCTTTTTTTTCCGTTTTAAACTGGTGTCACTGTTCGCCGGAAAGGAAATTTTTGGGCAATTATTTCGACAGTTACCCAATTCTTTCCAATGGATATTTTTTCTATATTCAAGAACACATTCATATTTGTGAAGTTGTAATTTTTCAGAACAAAGTTCTGTGAAATATTTAATAACCAAATTAATTAATCAATTAGAAAGACATACAGAAAAATCTAATTCACGAAAAAATATTAGGTTACTACTGGGATTCGAACCCAGGTCACCTCCTTTCCGGGGCCGGTGCTCTGACCACTAAGCTAAGGAGGTGACCTGGGTTCGAATCCCAGTAGTAACCTAATATTTTTTCGTGAATTAGATTTTTCTGTATGTCTTTCTAATTGATTAATTAATTTGGTTATTAAATATTTCACAGAACTTTGTTCTGAATTATACAAATATGAATGTGTTCTTGAATATATAATATCTGTTGTATAAATGTATGTCCAAATAAAAATGAATTATTCAATTAATCATGGCGTCCATCTAGCGGTGGCATTGCAAAGTAATTTCAACTACCGTATCAAAAAAGTGGATTGCTCTATGGACAAAAATAAAAATTAATCAATTAATAAAAATAAGAACTACATATAAGGTCGATATATTCACGGAAACATAGAGGGTTGCTATAGCTTAGTGGTCAGAGCACCGGCCCCGGAAAGGAGGTGACCTGGGTTCGAATCCCAGTAGTAACCTAATATTTTTTCGTGAATTAGATTTTTCTGTATGTCTTTCTAATTGATTAATTAATTTGGTTATTAGATATTTTTTCTGTTTATTTGATGTATTCAATTAAATCAAGAGTTTTTTAACAGAATTTCTTTCACTTATTGAAGCACAAAGACCAGTGAGAATGATTATAAAACATTGCATAATTGTATGATAATCAGTTGTCCCGGTGGGCACAGAAGCAGAAACGTGTTCATTCGTAAAATCCTAACCATAGATGGGCACTCCGCAACCTCTTTGATCTCGTGTTAAACAAACTTGTTCGCCATTAAAGGACTGTCCCATTAGCGGCTAACAGTCGTAGTTCACTCTGTCACACCTGGAGATGGTGCACGCTACTGAAGAAGATTGTATCCTGTAACCTGTTGACTATCCTCCTATCCTGGCAATCTCGCTGCTCGCAGCTGCAATAAATCTTTTAAATAGTCTTATAAACCTAGAATTCCTGATAACAAGCAACAACAATACTACAGAGGAGATCCAGAAGCGCATAGTGAGCGCAAATCGCTGTTTATTCCGCCTACAAAAGCAGATAAAATCCAGACTGCTGTCCAGAAACACCAAGATATTAGTGTACAAAACGCTTATTAGGCCAGTGCTCACGTACGCAGCTGAGACGTGGGTACTAACTGAGAGGAATGAACGAGCACTGGACGTTTTTGAAAGGCGTATCTTCGGACCGGTTCTAGAAAATGGACTTTGGCGCAGACGTTACAACAATGAGCTCTATACTCTATTTAAGGAGCCAAACGTCACAAAATTTACAAAACTGGGAAGACTTCGGTGGCTGGGTCATGTGGAGAGAATGTCCGAGCATCAAGCGCCAAAGTCCCTGCTGAACTCAAGGCCAACAGGGCGAAGGAGCTTAGGAAGGCCGAAACTAAGATGGAGTGACAACGTCCTCAAAGATGTCTCTGCCTTAGACCTTCGAAACTGGAGAGAGCTGGCACTAGACCGAGATGAGTGGAAGACAATTATTGAGGAGGCCAAGACCCACCAAGGGTTGTAGTGCCAAGAATGATGATGATAAACTGTTTGTTGGTATTATTTTATCCCATTTGGAGTAGAAACTTACACCCTGGATGTTCTCGCAAAATATTATATTCTCTTTACTATCATAAAATGGCCAGTTTGAATTCTATGTTAAATAGAATTATCATTCAAGTGTAATTAAAATTCACCTTAATACCACTGATTATGACAACGACATTAAAACAATCAAACAAATTGCTATTAATGAAAAAGTTATTTCCCTACCTACTCGCATTGGATCCGCATTTTATACAAATAATTAAATTGGTAAAATTAGTTTTTTAAAAAACAAAAAAAGGTATTATAGAATATAAAAATGTATAAAAAAATACGTATGCCAAAGCGCAAGAAACCTAAATACAATATTTCTGACTTATTTTTTACAAAACGTTGAAGTGTCATATCAGGTCATGGTTGCTTGAACATTTTCAACTCACAATCTAGGCGGGAATCCACCTTTTGAGTATTGTGGACTAGCTCTGTTACACCCTGTACATTTCGATCAATGATGTTCCCCTGGGATAAAATCCAGTATTGTGTTCTTGACAAATTTTACGAGCGGAATTAGAGCGAGCAGACCTTGGGGGCGTCCCCTTGACAATGAGAGCACTCTACTTCACCCGCTGGTCTAGGGCAATCGTATACGGTGTGTGACAAATGTTTCACAATCCAAGCTATTCACGGCTACTTGCTACGTGCGGCGTCATCCGCAACACTAAAGATGAAGAAAACTAACGTTACATTAAAATAAAGTAGGAAAATTATAATTATTATTTTTACTGTAGTAATTATGTTCTTTTATAAAATACCGTGACGAAAGGGTAAACAGAAAAAATTGCGTAGGTACTCTCAGAATTCCTCGTAATATGTCGAACATTATGAAACTCTTGGAGTGCCCCTACAATACTCCGGACTTATTCAAAACATTCGGGAACAGTCTCGCAAAAACTACAAACGTTTAAACTAATCTCGGAGGTTCGAAAAACCGACGTATTTCATATAAAAAATGATTCAACCGACGCACCACAACCAGCGATAAAATCATTAGCGAAAACAATGTAACCGATGCGTGTATGATACCAGCGACAACAGATCAATCGAAGCGACAGATATCGGGCCAAGTATTTGCGTGGAGAATAAAACAGAATATTCTAACAATCGATAATAAAGTGTTTCACACTGATTGCGAAATAGTATGAATTAAAGAATAGAGTTTGAACTATTAAATAGACTAAAATTCCATGTTCCCTCGTAGTATGTAGTATGTAGATCTCGTAGACACAACCCAGTCTTTCACATTGATTTCACCTCATCCAACTATCGTCGGAATTCATATTTCTTGAGGGCATGCGACGCATTCAATAAACTGATAAGATTATTGGACATTGATCTGTTCGAGTGCAGCCACACAAGATTAAGAAAATTTTTGAGTGCTGTATTTTTTTCCACGTAATAATTAAGTTTCTTTGTCTTTTGTTTAAATTTTTTATTCTTTCTTTCTATATAATTTTTAATATGCCTTAGTCATTCATAAATATTTATCATTACTGAGATATTTCTAAATGTGGAGACCTGTAATTGGCCTTCTATATTGTATCAATGTTTTCTATGCTTTTTTTGTGCTGTTGGCCTTCCATGAACATTAAATAAATAAATAAATAAATAAATAAATTAAATTAAATTCGTGTCCAGTGTATTTTTTAAAATAATTAATAAATATTTAATTAATTTCCAGTGTTTTCATTTGCCACCCACAGCCGCATCCCCTGACAATACTATAAATAGTTGTCTCTAGATACAGATTCAATTGTAATTTTAAATTAGGGTTTATGTGCCTATGTTTGGAGCGGGCTCTAAATAATAACTATGAATTTCAAATTAAGTCCCAGCAAGGGAAGATATCCGGGGAAAGGAGAAGGATTGACTCCATTTTCCTTCCTATTCTAGAATGCTAACCAAAAATATGATAACTTCGGTGTGACTCATCTCATTCTGTCATCAGATGTCTTCTTCTTTTATATGAAGTCAGTGGTGGTGCAAATGAAAGAGAAATACATATTCAGAATAGCGAAGGGAAAAACTACATTTCAAAATGAAGACTACAACACACACACGTTCACCAGTTTGAAGACTACAAAGTGTACACTCACTACAATTGTAAATAAGTAAGTAAGTAAAAACTACTTGAAGTGAAGTAATTGTAGTACTACGAAATGAAGTGAAGTAAATGAAGGGAAGTAATGAAGTAATTGTAGTATTAATGAAGTGAAGTAATGAAATGAAGTGATTGTAGTATTAATGAAGTGAAGTAATGTAATGAAGTAATCGTAGTATTAATGAAGTGAAGTAATGAAATGAAGTAATTGTAGTATTAATGAAGTGAAGTAATGAAATGAAGTGATTGTAGTATTAATGAAGTGAAGTAATGTAATGAAGTAATTGTAGTATTAATGAAGTGAAGTAATGAAATGAAGTAATTGTAGTATTAATGAAGTGAAGTAATGAAATGAAGTAATTGTAGTATTAATGAAGTGAAGTAATGTAATGAAGTAATTGTAGTATTAATGAAATGAAGTAATTGTAGTATTGATGAAGTGAAGTAATGTAATGAAGTAATTGTAGTATTAATGAAGTGAAGTAATGAAATGAAGTAATTGTAGTATTAATGAAGTGAAGTAATGAAATGAAGTAATTGTAGTATTAATGAAGTGAAGTAATTAAATGAAGTGATTGTAGTATTAATGAAGTGAAGTAATGTAATGAAGTAATTGTAGTATTAATGAAGTGAAGTAATGAAATGAAGTAATATAGTATTAATGAAGTGAAGTGTAATGAAATGAAGTAATGTAGTACTAGTTTTTCCCCAAATAAAAATTTGGCGACTTAAAAAAAAAAAAAGGTCGCCAGCCAGATTTCTTCGTTCGATTCTAAAAAAAATTTCAAACCATGGGGGGGGGGGTTGTTTCAGTTTCCAGAGATTTCTTCATTTATCTACATCATCTTCCCGAAAATTTCACGTAAAAAGTTAATGAAGTATATGTACTTTGTAGTGTTCACTTTCAAATGAAGTGTACTATTTGAAATTTATACTTTCAATAACTTTGGTGTTTGTAGTTTGTAGTGTGCACTACACATCAAAACATGCGAACTGTGCACTTCAATGTAATGTAGTACTACATTGTAGTAGTGAGTACAGAGCGGACCCATCACTAATTCAGAATTCTTTTTGCATGAGTCACACAAAATCCTCTCGGCGGTTGACCTGTATACGGACATTCATGTGTAACAAGCAGAAAGTAATGTCACTAAAATTATATACGTACTAGCTGCAACATGATGGTACTTTTACAAGCCGGATCCTAAAGAATAAGTACTTACTTATTTGTAGCCGACACCCACGAAATAGTAATAACGACTTTTATCAAAATATTTGAAAAAATATATATATATTTCTCCTGCCGGCAGTTAATGGCACTATTTTTAACCCTGGCGATTGTGTTGGGCGGAACATGAAACGGTTCGCGTCTTTGCTAAGTCCTGTATCTACTGTATTTTTGACGGGTACGCAGGCTCGGTGGTAGCAACATCGCCAAGTCGCGGCCGGTTCGGGGTTATTGGCACGGGGTTCAAGCCTCATCTCCGGTCGTTTAATTTAGTTTTTCAGCCGTGAATTTAAATGAAATTACGGACGTTACACGAAGTTACGAAGAAAAGGACAAACAACGAAATTATTATGCTACAGGGAAAACATGTAAATAAAGATTACTAGTTTAAAAAAGAATGCGAAAAACACATGCACGCGCAGTGACGTAGGCAAGTGACAAATGCAAATACACATAATTGTTAACGTAAATGCCATTATTATTATTATTATTTTATTTATTCTGTAAATACATAATAATGTTTTTTATAATAAATTAATTCTGTGTTATAAATAAAATTTCAAAGACATTATATTCCCCATAATATGAGCCAAAGCTTGAGCTATATATATATATATAAAGAAACCCGTGTTTCCCTATCCGTGAAGTTATCTCCACAACCACCCACCGGTGGTTATGGTGGTGGATAGCCCTTGTCACATAGAAAATATGCGCGTGGGAGTGGGTGCCGAAAATGTGCTTTCTAGCACATTGTTTTGTTATGGGAAGGCCGCAAATGCTTCAGATTATTTCAAAATAGGCGCGTCGAGTGTGTCGGTGAGTCTGGAAGGTTCCGGAAAAACCTTCCCTGGAAAGTTCTAGAAAATTCCCGAAAGTTCTATAAGGTTCTAAACTGAGCGGCGGAATGTGTCGGTGTGTCTAGAAGGTTCCTGTACATTCGATAAATTTCTCGAAAGTTCTGGAAGGAAAATGTTCTAGAAGGTTCGCGAAAGTTATGTGAAGATCCAAAACAGCGTACTAAAAATCTACGCGTGCCAGCTAGTTTTATTACACAGAAACCATTTGAGACATGTGGGCGACGTTGCAATACATCGGCGTCCAAAATCAAGGATTCGACTTCTTTTGATCTTTATCGTTCGTCGTACGATCTTCACATATTGTTACGGACGCAATTCTTGAAGCAGTTTAAATAAATGATTGCGAGTACTTGACTCACGAAAATGTCCTTAGGTTTTCACGGCCGTTCAGAATCTTCTGTGCATAGTTTCCTGGGATATTCTGCCGTGTATGTGTGACCTCTCTGGCCAACGTTCCGGATCCCATTGCAGGGTCCATCATCAGGGCTGATGTGATTAGTGAGTGTTGAATGAGTGTTGAAGACCGTCATCCATATTAATGTTTACCGGGTGCTTGTGTATTTCAATTCCTTCTTTGACCAGGCGCGCGTGGTGACTTTTGGGCTTGTCTAAGATTTTCGGCTCAAATGAAAAATGGTGGCCCGTATCTAGAAAGTGCTCAGCCAATGCCGATTTTTCCGGGTGACCGAGGCTGCGTGCTCTTTTATGCTCATTCAACACCCAGAAAACTTGACTCACGAGTCTCGGGGGATGGTGACGTAGCCTGGCTCCCGCTCGTGCTGGGCATTTCGCGCGATGACGCTAATCTCATAATCCCGCCCGCGGAGGAGAATGCAGTAACTTCCAAGTATCACTTCTAATAATAGCGCGCGCTCTCGCGGCAGAGTTATGATCGGCGCGCCGAGCATTCTTTAAGCGCGCGCCTATTTTTAGCGGCACTCGGGAATATTTATAACAGGTGATTCGGAAGCTGGATCCCGGAGGTCGGGCCGGTTCACAATGGACCGAATCTGCCGACGGCGCGGAGACGACGACCAAAATTTTGGGCTGTCCTGACTAGTGATGGGTCCGCTCTGTACTCACTACTACAATGTAGTACTACATTACATTGAAGTGCACACTTCGCACGTTTTGAAGTGTAGTGCACACTACAAACTACAAACACCAAAGTTATTGAAAGTATAAACTTCAAATAGTACACTTCATTTCAAAGCGAACACTATGTGACCTATGAATAAATTTTTGGGAAAGTGATGTAGCTAAACGAAGAAATCTCTGGAAACTGTAACAACCCCCCCCTTTTTTTAGGTTGCCAAATGTTACTTTGGAGAAAATATATATCACTTATTTAGCTCGCCAAATTTATATTTGGGAAAAATATATGTACTTCACTAGTACTACAATTTTGTAGTAGGTACAATTACTTCATTTCATTACTTCACTTCATTAATATTACAATTAGTTCATTACTTCACTTCATTTCGTAGTACTACAATTACTTCACTTCAAGTAGTTTTTACTACAATTGTAGTGTACACTTTGTAGTCTTCAAACTGGAGAACGTGTGTGTGTTGTAGTCTTCATTTTGAAATGTAGTTTTTCCCTTCGCTAGTTCTGACGCTACGTCGCTCCGCTGAAATGTGGCCAAAACGTCGGTCGCGACAAAATCTGACCGAAGATATAATGACGCTACACTCTTTAACTGTAACTGCTCGCGGATATTTTATACGAACCATATGTTTTTCCGAGAAGCGATTCTCGACGTTTCGTTGAATTCTTATTCAACGTCATCGAGAGGACGGCCTTAAACTACGGACTAAGAGACGGTAACTAGTACATATTGCACACTGGCTACCTCTATTGTAGAAGAAGTCAACACTCCACAACAAAGTGCATATAATTTACGCTCTCGAAAGTGTAATCAGTCCGCCCTCTATCTCCGCGGGTAAAGGTCGTCCTCCCGATGACGTTGAATAAGAATTCAACGAAACGTCGAGAACCGCTTCTCGGAAAACGTACGGTTCGTATAAAATATCCGCAATCAGTTACAGTTAAATGTGTCTAACGACCGTAATAACAACCTTAACTCTTTGACACTACACTCTTCCAGAGAAAGACCAAAGAACTTCTGGATGACAGTGGTCCAAAATACTACAGAGAAACAAAAGCGATACCCAGAACCGAAGAAGATGCAGCCTGAGAAAGAGAAGAGCTGACCCCAACAGCCCACTTACTTTTCTTCTTCCTTGTACTGTACTAGACAGTACAAGAAAGACAGTACAAGGAGTACAAGGAAGACAGTACAAGGAGTACAAGAAGACAGTACAAGGAGTACAAGAAGACAGTACAAGGAGTACAAGAAGACAGTACAAGGAGTACAAGAAGACAGTACAAGGAGTACAAGAAGACAGTACAAGGAGTACAAGAAGACAGTACAAGGAGTACAAGAAGACAGTACAAGGAGTACAAGAAGACAGTACAAGGAGTACAAGAAGACAGTACAAGGAAGAAGAATAGAATGACACAGGTATGTCGTGGTTAACAGCAAAAAAATTGAAGCAGTCTTCTGAATTCACCTTTGAATATATTCTTTACACTTTGGGTGAAATATTAACTTTTTTCAAATGAAATGAAGAAATCTACTCCGCGCTAGTTGCTTCTACTAGTAACATTACTGAAGACGATGCGCTAGTATCGAGAACGTTCTAATCGTTATAAATAAATAGTGAAAGTAAACAGAGTCATCATTTTTTAATATAATTTAAAATTTCCTTTCACAAAGTCGCACAAGAAAAAATAAATAATATTAATAATTGCAACGAATAAAATAAAATTAAAGTGTAGGCGCACCGTTTTAATCTTCCATAAACTAAAAGGGCATCATCCGAACAAAACGAAATACACGACCTTAGAGTATATATAATTCATGAATCCAAAGGATTGTATATACTCTAAGTGCACGACTATGTCAGACAATGTGTTTACAATACACAACCATGTTACACAATGTGTGTACAATACACAACCATGTTACACTCCAGAGTATGCTTGGCTACAATAGTCTAGAGACTAGAAGGAATGTGTATTTGATTACACACTTTTATCGATTGTTGCGCGGTATGATCGACAATACTGAAATTATGCAGAGCATTGGTTTGTATGTTCCTGATAATTACCTTAGACATCGTCAGCATAGATTGTTTCACATTCCAATATACAGGACCAACCTGCCGATGGTTATGCCTGTTGGAAGAGCCACAGCTATGCTGAACAAGATCGCTTTGGATATTGATATATTCCATGTGTCTGAGGGGGTTTTCCGAAGCAGGATTCTCCTACACCTTTGACCAGATTATACAGGTCACTTCTAATTGTTTAATAATTGTTTAATAATAAATTAGTATTTTAATACACAATATGTATATGTGTGTGTATGTATGTATGTATATGTATATGTGTATGTATGTATACATATGTGTTTATGTATATGTGTATATGGATGTGTATGTATATGTGTATATGTATATTTTTAGATGTAAGTTAATAATATGTATGCATTGAACAGAATGTTTGTAATGTACATATTATGTAATAAATAAAAATTGAAATTGAAATTGAAAATTGAAAAATACACAATGTGTGTACAATACACAACAATGTTACACAATGTGTATACAATACACAACAATGTTATGATTAGGTAATGTTTATGACATACTTTACCCGTTTTTTGTGGTTAATATAAAAAAAATTAATTAAGAAATAAAAACTGTGTATTTACAAATAGTGAATATTGCAACTGCGAAACAGTCTTAAGAATGGTATCAAGAGGTTGTTAGGGAGAACTGAATTTTTCTCGCCGGCGAATGCGTCAATCATTAACGAGCCGAACGGCATCGGCCAATAGCGGTGTGTGCAGAAAATTTTCAAAAATATCTTTGAATAATAACATTCCGTAAACAAAGTGTTCAATTTCAATATATTTAAAGAAAAAAACACCTGGATGCATCCAAAATTAGATACGATCAACAATCATTGTAGGAGGCCATTTGGGGCCTCGATATAATGTATCATTCAGTGCAGTGCAAACTCCCTTTTTACTCGTTAAGCGACTGAGAGAGTACATTAAGAGGCGAGAAGAGAGGAGAATTAATTTAAACTAACTAACTAACTAACTAACTAACCATCACGCCGTTTCCTTGCAGGGGGAGGCAGAGAGGACTGAACGCCACACTCTTCTATCCTGGCACACCACTTTTGCTTCGGCCACATTCATGCATCTTCTCGTACAAGTTCTACGGTTGTTGCGGCTTTTAACAGGGCCATCCTCAAATACCTGTAGTACCTGATCGTGCCAGGTCTTTCGCGGACGCCCTCTATTCCTGCTGCCTTCAACATTCGCCTCATGTATTCTCTTAACCATACTTTCCTCGTTCATACGTTCCACATGACCAAACCATCTCAGCACTCCTTTCTTTATTCTATCTACCACACTACAGCCAGCATTGCATTCACTTCTAATTTGTTCATTCCTCACTCTATCGACCAAAGATTTTCCACACAAGCGTCTTAGTGACCGCATTTGAACAGCATTCAGTCTACTTTCATTCCTCTTTTGCCAATGCCAGGCTTCACTTCCATACATAAGGGTTGGCACTAGAACGCCATTATGTACCGCTAGTCTCGCTTCTTTTGACAGATTCTTATTGGCCATAATTGCATTTAGTGCACCATTAACTTTGTTTCCCGCAGTTACTCTCCTTTCGATATCATTCTCAGCCTTGTCGTCTCTACTAAACATACTTCCCAAATACACAAACTCGTTCACTTGTTCTAAGCATTCGTTGTTTATAATTACATCACACTTAGTCACTCTTTCGTCTCTCTCGAATACCATCACTTTCGATTTGCTGACATTCATCAGAAGTTCACTCTGCATACATCGGACATCCTGGATACCAAGCACTGCAGATCAGCTTCACTGTTATCCACTAATACTGCATCGTCTGCGTATAGCAGACAGAATAAATTTAACGTAAACTTATTATTCAGAATATTTTGAGTATGTCCAAATTTTTCAGAACAGAACTGAATTGTTGTCACAGGGACATCAATAATCAATTAATGCATATTATAGACGTCTCACAGGGACGAAACTGTATATTTTTTTAATTAAGGGATAGTAGGTATAGAAGTCTTCATGGGTGTACGTAGGACTTACGACCTATCGTACGGTTGGCTTAAGTGATCACTTTACACGTATGTAACGTTCGCCATTTCCACCCACAATAGAACACCATGTCTATTAGTTTTTGGAAGTTGTATAATTGAAATATATTTGAAATATACACACAACTTTCAAAAATGCAATTATATGAAATGATTTTGATTTTTTGATTGATTCCTTAGTACATGCGGCTAGAACGCCTAATCTACTTCTACAAGCGCATCAGTTTTTTAACTTTGACACTTACAAAATGACTTACTGTAATAAACATCGTATATTTTATAATTTTACATGAATTTACAAAAGGGTAAAAAATTGTTTTTTACATTAAATGTTCTTGATTTGAACTAGGAATAGATATATAGAACATTAAAAAATTTGATAATGTGTGGTTATTTTTATATATAACACCCACACAATATCAAAAATAATGTATAAGATACTTCCATCCGCTTTTCTCATGCACAAATAGCTTCGTCTCTGTGAGACTTCTTTGATTCCCTCTGGAGACCAAATCCAGTAACTGTGTGCTTAGAGCATACTTTCATATAACTTAACTTTTCAAAGCAAGATAACACGTTGTGACTTGACATAATCAGAGATTTAAGAATAAATTAAATACTAAGTTTTATAACTTCGTCAAATTTCATCTAATAAATTTATTTATAACGCTACTCCAACTCTCAACAGTAATATTCTAACACCTCAATGTCGTAGAAATCTTTTTATAAATAATTTTTCAATATTAAGCACGACTAAACTCCCTAAGGGGATAAAGCCAGCATTTTATACCAGTAACAATTTAGGCAAATTATTAAGTAACTGTAAAGACAAAGAAAATATATTCCGGTATTTACAAACTTAGCTGCAATGATTGCCCAGCTATCTATATTGGTAAAACATCGAGAAACGTAAATATTAGAATTAAAGAACACATTAAATGCTTAACAAATGTAGGTTTTTCTGATTTTGCCGAACATCTAATTAATTTTTAAGGCCAAAAGTTTGCGACTTAACAACCTAGAAGCATTAGAAATTAATAAAGCTATCAATAATATTAGTCAAATAATAAATAAACAAATAAATTTATCTAATAGTCCGATTTTAAAGCTGTTCGCTCTATCTTCAGTTAACTCCTCCCCTTCCCCCCCCCACCTAGTTGACACTCTGTCCCTCTCTCTTTTTCTTTCCTCTTTTATAAATTTCTGTACCTAGATTAGAATGCGACCACTCTAAATTGGCGTGCGAGGGAGGGTCAGGGGAGGCCAGGGTGTAAATTTATTACACAATACATAATGTGCAGAATGTCGAGTGACCGGTATCGCAACCTTTAACAGAAATTTGGTCGGGCAGCACTAAAGATAATATCGGTCCATTATTTGCTTTTTCAGCTTCGTAAAACTTTAATACTTCATTGGCAATTGTTCTTGCATTATCCCGGACTGTTTAGGATGTTTTGGACATGATAATTCAGTGTATATTGGTAATCAAGATGTCACAGCTCCCGAGCAAATACAAAATTGTACTGAATGACAGGCCGGGTGCGGGCGGGGCGGGTTTTAGTTCCAAAGTCGCCGCACGCCAATTTACATTGGTCAAGCAATAGTAAATGAGTAAAACAAAGTTGAATGGGGCTGGTATAGAGAGAGTGACAAAGTTTAAATACCTTGGAAGTATCCTAGCGGTAGACCTCGACTCAGAAACCAAAGTCAAATGCAGAATTGAAGCATCGCGAGCTGCTTTTAACAAAATGAGACAGATATTCTGCGATGACAATCTTAACCTGAAACTTCGACAGCGACTGGTCAAATGTTATATATGGTCAGTCCTGCTGTACGGAGTGGAATCGTGGACCCTCAAAGTGAGTAGCATGAACCGGCTGGAGGCGTTCGAAATGTGGATACATCGGAGAATGCTCCGGATACCCTGGACGGATATGGTCAGCAACACAAGAGTTCTTCAAAGAGCTAGAGTGAATAGAGAGTTGCTGACAAATATCAAAATCCGAAAGGTATCGTATTTGGGTCATGTGCTCAGAGGAGAAAAATATGAATTGCTCCACCTGATTCTTATGGGCAAGATAGAGGGTCGTAGAGGTGTTGGAAGGAGACAAATTTCCTGGCTCCGCAATATACGCGACTGGACAAGCATAAGAAGTGTTGGAGAGCTGTTTCGTGCTGCCCAGGACAGGGACGCTTTCTCTCGGGTGATAGTCAACGTTGGGGGGACCTGACATGACACCAAAAGAAGAAGAAGAAGCAATAGTATATATTATGATTGTTCTGAAGAAGGTCGAGTCCAACCGAAACTAGTTGACAAACGTATAGCAATAAAGTGGTTTAAAACTTAGTATTTAATTTGTTCTTAAATCTCTTATTGTTAACTTATTTTAGTTTTGGGTGAGACCATAGTCAGTGATGAACTCACCTGCGGTGGCAACAACATTGCGGTTGAGTTGGAGACAGGATATAAAATTATTAAATGTTCACCGTTCAGGTGGAGGACCTATGCGGAGATAAGGAAGCGGCCAGGAAGTGGTTTGGCGCGAACTGATAACAAAATGCATGTTCATTTCATTCCATTATCTTTTGTATTTATGTAAACGTTTTGACCTTTAGTTAACTTTACCATTAAAGAGTTTTGTCTTTTTCGACAATTCTCGGTAGGTATTTATCAGTGGCGTGCAGTAGGTATAAACTTAGGTTATGCTGTGACCGACTATATACCTAGGTATATTAAAAATATTTATATGCGCATATACCTATTAGGGTATACCTATACAATTTTAAAAAAAAATTAACTATATATAATGAACTATTTTGAGTAGCTTCAATCCACAAAAATAACTGAACTATAAAAGAAGCACTGTAAACAATATTTCCTAAATAAATAAATATTTTATACAGATATAGCTAATACGGCAAAAAATTTCAATATATTTCGAAGATGATTTTTATATAATTAAATCGGGAACAATACTAATTTCAGATATACGTTTCTTTTCACAAAAGTAAATCAAACATTTTATGACATCATTATATGTTATGATATGACAGATGACAGATGGTATTTGTATTGTATTTACATTCACCATAGAAAAGACATAGAATTTACACCAAAAGTTTTGGGTGGAATTTGTAAACAATAACATTTCTGCAATTACATGCGCGTAGTTCTCACCTGGCATAGAACCTTTCGAAGAAGCACGCTAAATTTACTTGTCTATTACACAAAACTCGCAGCCTTAAAATACACGCTTTTTTCTCGACTTGACTATACCTGTGGATCGAAATATTGGGTGAAATAAATGAAGAATTGACATGAAGTTAGGCACAGAAAAGTCGGAAATAAAACTTCTAACCGTATTATAAATCGAAAAAAAAACAGATACGTCACGTTAAACGGAAACGTCAGAAATAAAAACTTCTAGCCGTAGAACGTATTACAGCTAGAATTTTAAATCAAGTTTTTCTTAAGATAAGGATTATTTAATTAATATCTCTTTTCCAGAATCTTTACTAATGCATAGCTTTTTTGCTTGTATGCGCTGCACGTCACTGGTATTTATTATCTACACTTCGCAACAGTATTTCTGGATGACGTAGCATTGAAAACGCCAGAATTTCAATTCTGTCTAGTTCGAAATGTTGCAACATAATTGCGTTTTCGACATCATTACTAACCGCTTCGGGGACCTTGGTGCACTGGCGTGAATGACGTCATTAATATATCTGCATAACCATTTGCTGGGTGGTGAGTTATGATCACAGGCTAATCAATAATTAACCTAAAGGAAGACAAAAATATAGACTCAAAATGAGATGTACGATAAAACAGACGCATATCCGTTATTGGCTCGAGCAATTGGCGGGAAGTAGTAGTGATGATAGATTATACAGTTATTTTAACTGTGATTGTGAGATATTTTTGATTGTAAAGCCATGTATTCACTAGGGGACAAATCGCGAAACATTCCGCTCGGCATGTCGCATCAACATCTACGCTCATGTTTCGGGGACAATGACGCGGTCAATTGACGTGCACACACCGGGACTCGCATATCTTGTCGCGGAAATGTCATCCGATGAGGTTATGGATGACAGCTGCGGTATCACATTTGGCGAAAACGGGGTTCCGCGCAATTCGAAATGTTTTTTTGGGTCGCAATTTCAAATTAACGAGGTTTTACTGTAGTAAATTGAATATTATTAAAAACAAGGTCCTTTTTGCAAATAATTATTGTTTTCCAGACGTCGCGGAAATATATCGCCCTATGAGGTTATGATGATAGCCGCGTATCTGTTTATGTTAATGAGTTTATCGAAAAGTAAGAGGAGAAAAAAGAGGAGAATGCGAAATTATTAACTGCAAAGAGAAAGAAGGACGGACATTCTATGCGATCTTCGATCGATACAGCTCGATGAGTTCGAGAACGATTTCGTTTCCCCGCATTGTCATCTTGACAGATACAGCGCATGCGTATTCACTTGTAAACATACCACGTGGTACTGACTCTCCGCAGAATGTTGCAGTGAGTACGCTCGAGTACCGTGCGCATGGCAACGTTGCCACGGCACGTAGAAATGCCGCGCTATGTTGTGCGCGAGGTCGCGGAACAGTGCACGACGTTGCAACGTCACGTAGACGGACAATTTGTCCCCTAGTGAATACATGGCTTAAAGATGATCAGTTGCTTATTATACTTAATTCGGTGAGAAATCACTGGTACACGAGAGACTAAACCTCCTACACTTAAATCTCAATTATCAGTTCATTCTAAAACAATAACAATTGTTTAGCTCATCGGTGTAGAGATCGGTGGAAGTGTGTACTCGAGGAACCCAAGAACAGTATTCAGGATTAAGAGTAAGTTATGATAGAGAATTGATTAAAGGTGGTAATTTATTCCTACAAAAGGCTTTGCGCTCCACAAGTATAATACTTTTGAGAGTTAAAATTTAACAAAGATCTTGTGTTTTTAAATTGCATGTAGGTACTACTTGCATAACTTTTTGTTATTTAAATATTTGGTTAAAAAAAGAAGGATACTTTTTTTTTTAATCTTCAACAGTGAGTAAAAAAATTCCTGGAATACAAGGATTTGTCGGTGGATTCCGGGCTTTTTTCAAATAATTTTGATTTTACTTTTTTGTTCTATTAATACAGGATTTAGAGAAGTTTTATATGATCCTCCCCACCCAAAAATTCCACAACATATAATTGATGATACAAAGTCGAAATAAACAATGAATATTATAAATAATCTTGAACCCGGAACCCCCCGAATGGAAGCCAGTGCCATTTCTGGACTAAGGGGTCGCCAATGTAGAATGGATGCGCTAAGCACACGTAATTAATAGGAAAATCTAAATTTTGTTAAAAGTTAAAATATAATATGCTGGTGCACAATAATCAGGCATATTCTAGTAGTTCTAAATAATTCGTAAAAATATCATACATACATTAAAAAGGAATATTGCTAAAAAAACAAACGACGTAGCTGGCCTGTATCCAGCAGTGGAGAAAAGAAGGCTGAAGAAGAAGAAGAAGAAGAAGAAGCTAAAAACTCCACTTTAAAAATAAATAAAATATAGGGGTACCATTACCAGCGAAATCTTTGTATACTAACTTGTTAATGAGTATCAAATAACAACATATGTCTCTAGCAGACGCCAGTGCAATATATGTGTTACAGCGAATTTGCATTCTTAGTGAGACTATACTTTCACTAGTAAAAATGTACTTTTCCCGGTCGGGCAAATTGGGGGCAGTGAAAACATCTAAATCAACGAATTCTCAGATTCACTACACATAATCCGTGAAAATACATTACTCAAAGCATAGACAATATATCGGTGAAACCATCAATTTGTACACGTAATTCTTAAAGCGTAGAAAGTATAAAGGCGGCACTACACTAGACGATTTTTATTCATTTTGCGGTCCTATTTTAACTCCTAAATTAAAATAGGACAGCGGCACCGCAAAACGAATACGAATCGCGAAGTAAGGTGTCGGCTGAAAGATCGCGCACTCGGGTTTTTTATGATATCTGACGACTGCCGGAACAAAACGAGGTTATGTCACCATGTAAATATTGGGGGGTTAAGGGAAAATTTTTATTAATGAATATGTATTTTGTCAATTAAGTTTATTAAATATGTTTTTTTTATAACAATACAACAAAAGTTTATTTCTTACAAATATAGAAACATAAATAAACATACACCCGGTATTATTAATTTTAAATGAACCTTTAAAAGTGCGTCAAGTAACAAACACTCGATGCGAAAAATACAAAAATCAAAGAGATTCTAAGTCATCATTTACGTTTGAATTCATTCAGATTCTTCCGCATTTCCAATTTTCTATCTTTTTATCAAAAATGTGTCTAATGTCGTTTGCGTTTCTTGTTTGCGCACGTGTAAGCACGGGTGGTAGACGTACAACATAAAGTGCGCGGTTTTTAAGTTCGCAAACTTACTCGGCTCGACGTCGGTGACAGACGTGAAGCTTGCTCGCACCGTATCATTTTTATGAGTTTAATCGACTGTCTTTTGAATTATAAGATGATCAGAATTTCGTAAGTGTTCGCGATTAAAATTTTAAAAATATATTACGTTTTAGTTACCTACCTAAACTAATCATTGAATATCAAAGACCAGTCCAGAAGTGTGACAGTTCGAGAAACAGAACTATCGCCACAGAATAGAGAATATGCTATCGCTCAAAGGATAAAAATTAGAAATACTGTCGCTTTGTGATGACTTTGGACTAGACTAGTGTAGAATGAGACACAAAACGCAAAATAAATTTTGAAAAACAAGGTCCATGTGCCATTAGAATCTTGTTATAAAATCATATAATGAAGAATTGGTGCAGACGAAACTTTCAACACTTCAAAATGACTATTTTAATAATATCCGTTACCTACATAATGTTGATTTGCACAGAAGAAATTAATAATGCAGTAAGAACCTTGTTCACGCAATGACTTATTAATTGTTATTCAAGGCCCGGTTGTTTCAATTTGGATAAATAAAAGTTCGTTTAAAAGCATAGATTTTTACGGAAACGAATTTCATACTTGTCAAATTTAATTTTTGACAGTTCGGAAACCAATAAATTCACTAGTAAGTGCAAGTTAAAATATTGTCTTCATTTCTATTGGTGAAAAAGTCTTTGAATATGATAAGAATGACCTTGAATATACTTTCTCTAAAATGCCAGTGAATGATGGACTCACTAGAAAATCAGATTCACTGTAACATATGTACGAAATGTTCTTGATTCGAACAATAAATATAGAACTTTCAAAAAATTTGATATGTGGATGAATTTACGATAGAATTGGTGAACGTTTTCAAATACAGAGGTATACAGTATACAGCCCTGAGCTAATTCTATTATATATATAATAATATATCTCTCTATATATATATAGATATCTCTCTACATATATAATAAAGAAAGAAGTAGGTATACACAACAATATCAGGTGTAAGCGGTAAAATATAAATATAAACTACATATATAAGCAGTGAAAGTATCGGGTATAAGCATTAAAATATGAGTATAAAAATTAACAATACAAAGTACAAAGCAATGTGTGTATAAAAAAATATATTAGATACACATTATTACATGTGTACAGGGTTATTTGGAAAACAATAATAACCTAGCAGGACTATATTCCTGCCTTGATTATGAGTATTATTTTTTGTAAAACGATGGACTATCACTACACTAACTCAAATCGATTACGAAAAATTCATTCGTTTCAATACAAGTTAAATAAAATGATAAAAACCTTTACATTTATTTATTATCTATAAATTTATAAATAAATACATAATTTAAAAATACTTTACATTTGAGATGTTATCTAGAAATTTATTGAAGAATACATCTTTCAAAGTCAGGCTTTCACTTTGTGGTGACATTATTAATAAATAAATATATCTGTATTATTTGTCAACTTTAGTTTAGGCTCAATCTGAGAAAAGGAACATTGTTCCCGAAACATGTAAAAAACCAGTAAAAAGTGGTGTAAACAAAATTATAATAGATTTATTTTTTTATCTATAAAGTTGAAAATAGGGAATTTATAATAAAAATTAATTAAACCTAAATTCAAGATTATATTACATATATAATAATTAATGTTGGACTCCTGAATAAGGACCATAGTTAGGTATAGAAAATTTTATTCCCTACAAGTTTGTTTATCATTTATATGCTAAAGTTGAAAAGTAAGGAAATAACACAATAATTAAATTTTAGCATCCCTTTTCAGGTAAATATATAAGAAGTCGAGATCAATCGAATAAAATATTGATTTTAGAAAAATATCTAGCCGGCCTATTAATTAATAATAGTTCAATAAAAAATAAAATAATTAAACAGAATTGTTTTATTTTATACGGCGTAAAATTGGGAATTCACCGAATCGTCGCACGTGACATCACAAAAAATCAAGTAAAAAATAATAGATAATAGCTTATTAAGCCTATCTCGCGCTACGCATGTATTCAAATTTCAAATCTCTAGTCATAGTTCGTGTACACAGATCTACACTCTATGGTAGTGTACTTTAGAGTTGAAATGAAATTACCCGTCGAGCCGTCTATGACGTCTATGGCATCTACAAGTCGACAGCGAGACATGAGAGAGAAATAAACGGAGACGTTTTGTCTCGCTCTCGCTCGTTGCTTTGCATTGCGTTAATCTCCAATCGTCCACCGTCTACGAATTCAACTAGTCCATGCGATAAACGTAAACGGTCGACGCGTCGATGCAACGTCAACGGTTGATTTCAACTAGTCCGTCCATTCAACGCCCATCCCTAATATATATATATATTCTCATATATAAATAGCTTCGTCTCTGTGAGACTTCTATAATTTATCCTTACTTTACTGCATAATATACTTTTAAAATTCTATTATTGTGAGAAATCTGGCTACGTAGGGTAACCCGTCCACTCGCTTCAAACTCTTAATAGTATTGCATTGAATAACTTGTATGATAAATTTCATTTCAAACCCAACCACGCCCGAACCTGTCGAACTCCGGCGGCTTGGATAATCGGAACCCGTATTACTGGCAAAAATAAATAATATGATTGCACCAGTGGCGTGCAGTGGGTGTTAACTTAGGTTATGCTGTGACCGACTATATACCTAAATTAAAAATATATATATATATATATATATATATACGCGTATACCTATAAGGGTATATACATTTTTTTTAAATTTAACTGTATAAAATGAACTATTTTGAGTAGCTTCAATCCACAAAAGTAACTGCACTATAAAAGAAGTATTGTAAACGATATTTCCTAAATAAATAAATATTTTATATAGGTAAAGGTAATACGGCAAAAAATTTCAATATATATAGAAGACGATTTATATATATAACTAGGTTTGCCCGCGCGGCTTGGCACGCGTAGATTTTTAGTACATAGAACTTTCGCGAACTTTCTAGAACATTCTCCTTCCAGAACTTTCAAGAAATTTTTCGAATGTACAGGAACCTTCCAGACACACCGACACATTCCGCCATTCAGTTTGGAACCTTGTAGAACTTTCGAGAATTTTCTAGAACCTTCTCCTTCCAGAACTTTCTAGAACAGGTTTTTCCGGAACCTTCTACACTCACAGACATAGTCGGCGCGCCTATTTTGAAACAATCTTTTGCGTCTTGCGAAACAAGCCTTTGCGGCCTTCCCGTAACAAAACAATGTGCTAGAAAGCACACTTTCGTCACCCACTCCCACCCACGCACAGCCACCCCCACCAAACTCGCATATTTTCGATGTGACACCAAGGGCTATCCACCACCATAACCACCGGTGGGTGGTTGTGGCTGTTTGTGGAGAAAACCTGGCTGGTAGGGAAAAGGAAAAACACGGGTTTCTGATATATATATTATAGAATATATATTATATATATAGATAGTATATCTAGATATTGATTATAGAGATATATATATATAATAATATATATATATAATATGGATATATATATATTTATTATATATATAGAATATATAATATATATATATATATATATTTATATATATATTATATTGATACATTGATTGAATCGGGAACAGTTAGCAAAGACAAATAGAATTTACACCGGAAGTTTTGGGTGGAATTTGTAAAAAATGACTTTTCTGCAATGACGTGGGCGTAATTCTCACCTGGCGCATGACCTTTCGAAGAAGCACGCTAAATTCACTTGTCTATTACACAAAACACGCAGCATTAAAAATACACGTCTTTTTTCTCGACTTGACTATATCTATGCGAGATAAATGAAGAAAGAACATGAAGTTAGGTACAGAAAAGTCGGAATTAAAGCTTCTAGCCGTAGGACGAATTACGGCCAGAATTTTAAATCAACTTTTTCTTAAGATCAGGATTATTTAATTAATATTTGTTTCCCAAAATCTTTACTAATGCACAGCTTTTTTGCTTGTACGCGCTGCACGCCACTGGACGGCACACATGTTCCGCGTGGAGCAGACTCAAGGGTAAATACTTGAGCTTTGTTGAGCAAATAAAAAAACCCGAGGTGCAAGCTCCTAAAGCTCGCCTCCCACTGCGCGGAGACGAGACGCGGAGAAACTGCTGGAAATATCTACTTAGGGTACTGATACACACGCTCGCACGTGAGCGTGCGCAGTAGCGAAGGGAAAAACTTCATTTCAAAATGAAGACTACAACACACACACGTTCACCAGTTTGAAGACTACAAAGTGTACACTACAATTGTAGTACTACGAAATGAAGTGAAGTAAATGAAGTGAAGTAATGAAGTAATTGTAGTATTAATGAAGTGAAGTAATGAAATGAAGTAATTGTAGCATTAATGAAGTGAAGTAATGT
Organism: Agrypnia vestita; assembly: GCA_016648135.1. Taxonomy (NCBI): domain Eukaryota; kingdom Metazoa; phylum Arthropoda; class Insecta; order Trichoptera; family Phryganeidae; genus Agrypnia; species Agrypnia vestita. Next base: position 207,425 of record JADDOH010004706.1, read on the forward strand.
AATGAAGTGAAGTAATGTAATGAATGTCTTTAAAAATTGAGTAGCTTGTTGGTCTTGTGGTTAGGACACTGGCCTCGTGATCCAAAGGTTGCGGGTTCGATCCTCACTCCAGACTAGCAAGTTAGTCCTATTTTCATAGTACAAGCGCTTAGCTTAGTTTGAAAATAGTAAGAATATTGATGTGACACGTATTTCCGTGTTCACATCTCTATTTTTTAAAAAAAAAAAAAAAAAAAAAAATAACCAAGAAATCAAGCCTATTTACATCTCCGAGCACATTACAAAAAAATGCAAATTTTTACTAGCGGAAACAAAGAAGATAGCCATCCAGAAAAATATAAAATTTGTTTGGATTAAGAATGGACGCATATATACAAGAAAAAATGTCGGTGAGCCATTTCTTTGTATCAAATCGGAGACGGACCTGTCAAAATTGTAATGTCAGTTGCCGATTCGCGGTGTATACAAACTTTCTCTTTTCTATGGTCTTTACAAAAGGCGTTAACCATAAACAACTAATGTGCAAAATAAACCATAAATTATTAAAATTTTCTGAATGGGCAAATCATAGACACCTATTCCAATATTTCATAAATATTAAATTTTGTTGTCATATCAAAACAAACCTAAAAACCATACTGAATTACTTTCCTCTGTCGTGTCAAATAACACATAATTACACTGACGCATTTAAAAACATTATATATCAACTGAAAAGATACACACTCGACAATAAGATCATTCTAAGCAATCATAAAACATTCTTAAACTTCTTTTTATTTTTGTTTCCAACACATACTTTTTATAAAATATATACCTACCTTGATAGTAATACCACAATATACCTAGGTAATACAGTTCATAATAAACCATTATCATTTCACTTACATAGCAAAATATTCTTTCAAAAATAAGTTTAAGCAATATCTTAATTCAATTCTACTCCTGTAAAATGAACTTACCCTATATACCCGCATCCTGTAACAATCATGTACATTGCAAATATGTAGGTATTTACTACCAACTCTTAATGAAACCTTTTCACTTTAAAAGCTTACAGATCGGTACCCATGACATCAGAGTGACAAAGATGAATATTAATAATCTCGCGGTAGATATAGAGGCATTCGCTCTTTCGCAAACTATAATAGTCCCCTTACCTGAAACATGCACACAATATGATTCGGATATATTTACCTGTACAGAATGTTGGTGTAACAAAAAAAATCATCCAAATTTACTACAGAAAGATATGGAATGGCTAATATAATTGATCTGGTAAACCAAATAGATTCCTTTGAACCAATTACCACTAAAACTGTGGACCAACCAGAAAACTGTAAACAACATTTTTGTAGAGGCACTAGCACACTTAAGATTCTAAATATGAACATACGAAGCATAAATCATAATTTTGACGAACTTCTTGTACTACTGCATCGTCTAAATATAGACTTTCAAATCATTATTCTTACGGAATGCTGGTTAAAAGATAAAGACACAATACAGACGATACCAGGATACACCGGGCATAAAACCTCCAAACATTATAACCAAAATGACGGTGTTGTAACATACATTAAAGCAAATCTAAATGTCGAAGTAACTGAACCAGATATAAGTGACGCCAATTGTTTAAAAATTAATTTGTGTAATGGTACCTACATATATGGGATTTATCGACCACCGTCCTTCCAAAATGCGTATGAATTCACAAATTCTCTTTCTGAAGAGCTACTCACAATGGCCAAAAACCCAACAATGATCATCGCAGGTGACATAAACATTGACATAACTGCAAGTACTCCCACCACAAATGCATCTGAATACCTATCCATGTTAGCTGAACAAGGTTTCGTTCCTGCCATCAGCAACCCAACGTCTAAAAACTACTGAAGAAAACCTTAAAACAAATTTAAACTCAGCAAATCCATATTCATTTTTCTTTGCTCCAACCTCCATTCATGAAATTGCTGCAATTATTAGTAACCTAAAGTCTAACAGTGCCCCTGGAAACGATGAGGTAACAGCAAAAGTAGTGAAGTATAATAAAGACCAATTAAGTAAGCCTCTTTGTTATATATTCAATCAAAGTCTCTCAACGGGTATCTTTCCAAATGCACTAAAACTGGCTAGAATCTGTCCAATATTCAAGGGTGGTGATCCCCGTAATCCGAGCCACTATAGACCTATATCGCTCCTAAGTGTTTTTTCTAAAATCTTAGAGAAGATAGTTAAAGTACGTCTTTTAAAATACCTGGATATTCACAAAATAATCTCCAACAATCAATACGGGTTCCAATCAAAACTCTCAACAGAAGATGCAATATGTCAACTAACGGAATTCTTAGTTACACAATTAGATAAAGACAAACGTTGTATTGGTATATTTTTGGACCTAGCCAAAGCTTTCGATACGGTGTCTCATCCACTGCTGCTGCACAAGTTATCAGCTTTGGGAATAAGGGGGACGGCTTTGGCGTGGTTTGAAGATTATCTAAATAACAGGGTTCAGGTAGTTAAATCGGGCGATCACTGCAGCAACCTCCACAAAACATCATATGGAGTACCGCAAGGAAGTGTTTTGGGACCCACGCTCTTCCTCATATATGTCAATGAAATGTGTAACTCCAATTTAGAAAACGGTAAAATAATTTCTTTCGCAGATGACACAGTGCTTCTTTTTCAAGATGATTCCTGGGAAGATGTTTTAAAAAAGGCACAAAGTGGATTGAATCGAATAACATCATGGCTTGACAAAAATCTACTAACAGTAAATGCTTCAAAGACAAAATACATGTGTTTCTCCATCAGTAAAAGAACAGTAATAAAGCAGCCCAAAAATCTACTGATTCACACATGTCAATCAAAAGATAAACCCTGTGATTGTACTAATCTGCAGACAACGGAAGATATACGATATCTAGGTGTGTACATAGACCAGCATCTAAACTGGAGAAAACATATTTTGAATCTTACAATCCGAATAAGAAAGCTTGTTTATTTTTTCAAAGAAATTAGAGATGTACTCGACGCATCGACAAGAAGAATAGTATACTATGCACTGTGTCACTCACTCATTAATTATGCAACTGTCAGTTGGGGTGGTGCAGCTTGTACTATATTAGATTCATTAAGCAAAGCCCAGAAAATGGTATTGAGAGTTCTTCATAAAAAGCCATTTCGTTTTCCTTCAGAAGAACTTTTCAGAGAATGTCACGTCCTGGACATCAATCAAACATATTTACTCAACACTTTAAAATATTTTTTCCGACATAAACAAGATCACCAACAAATAACTCACTCACATTCAACAAGGGCACAGGTGAACTGCAACTATCTTGTACCAAAATTCAAAAAAACTTTTTCACAAAGATTTCACCTCTTCCAAGCACCAAAAACATTCAATACTCTTAACACTAAACTTAAAACATGTAGCCATAGTCTCGCGTATTTTTCTTCTAAAGTGAAACTCTGGCTGCATGAAAAGGGAAGGAAGCATGCCCAAAACCTATTAAAAGCCATCATATAAACTAAATTTAAAATATACTATTCCTACAAGAACATTTACTGTCACTTACTGTCTTACTGTTACTGTCATCTTTTTAAATACTTTTAATTGTTTTATTTTATTTTATTTTATTAATATCCTATTCAGATCATTTTTTTCACTTACTGTCTTACTGTTACTGTCATCTTTTTAAATACTTTTAATTGTTTTATTTTATTTTATTTTATTAATATCCTATTCAGATCATTTTTTTCACTTACTGTCTTACTGTTACTGTCATCTTTTTAAATACTTTTAATTGTTTTATTTTATTTTATTTTATTAATATCCTATTCAGATCATTTTTTTTCACTTACTGTCTTACTGTTACTGTCATCTTTTTAAATACTTTTAATTGTTTTATTTTATTTTATTTTATTAATATCCTATTCAGATCATTTTTTTCACTTACTGTCTTACTGTTACTGTCATCTTTTTAAATACTTTTAATTGTTTTATTTTATTTTATTTTATTAATATCCTATTCAGATCATTTTTTTCACTTACTGTCTTACTGTTACTGTCATCTTTTTAAATACTTTTAATTGTTTTATTTTATTTTATTTTATTAATATCCTATTCAGATCTTTTTTTTCACTTACTGTCTTACTGTTACTGTCATCTTTTTAAATACTTTTAATTGTTTTATTTTATTTTATTTTATTAATATCCTATTCAGATCATTTTTTTTCCTTTGTCTATAATATAATTAATTAACACCATTATTAAATTGTAAACATTTAATTATTACTATTACTTAATTTTAATTGGCAATAAGATTTATTCACAAATGTTATATAAATAATAAATATTCTTGAACATTATACTACTGGAAGAGCACTGTCTGCTATAATACAGTAAATTACTAGTGTAGCAGGCAGGGCGTCAAATCAATTTAGTGTTTACTTGCTGCCAAGACACTCAACAACAATGAAAAAAGCTTCATTAAATTTTGTAAACACTGTAAACATTTGTAACATTGAACATTGAATAAACATTTGAATTTGAATTTTTGAAGTGAAGTAATGAAATGAAGTAATTGTAGTATTAATGAAGTGAAGTAATGTAATGAAGTAATTGTAGTATTAATGAAGTGAAGTAATGAAATGAAGTAATTGTAATAATAATGAAGTGAAGTAATGAAATGAAGTAATAGTGAAGTAAATTTTTAAATGAAGTGAAGTATTTTTTTCCCAAATAAAAATTTAGCGAGCTAAAAAAAAAAAAAAAAAGGTCAACGACAAAAATATTTAAATAAATGACGATATTTTCTCCAAAGTAACATTTGGCGACCTAAAAAAAAAAAAAAGGTCGCCAGACAAAAATTTTTCAAACCATGGGGGTGGGGTTGTTACAGATTCCAGAAAATTCTTCATATATCTACATCAACTTTCCAAAAATTTCACGTAAAAAATACACTATTTAAAATGTGTTTCTCATACTTTCCATAACTTTGAAGTGTATGTACTTTGTAGTGTTCGCTTTGAAATGAAGTGTACTATTTGAAGTTTATACACTTCAATGTAGTGTAGTACTACATTGTAGTAGTGAGTACAGAGCGGACCCATCACTAGTGCGCAGTATTGAGCTTCTAGAGCTATTGCTGCTTAGTAGCGTGTGTGTACGCACATGCCAGCAACGAGCATGCTCATTTGATTTGCGGGTGGAAGGGGTATCTTTTGAGCATGTGTGAACAGGCTTGCTAATGTCATTCGCGGCTAGTATCGATTATCGATGCGAACTTCTCAGTCCGCGACAGATGAAACAAATATGGCGCGTTGGGGAGATGACAAAACATTGCTTTTCGTGACTTATTATAGGAATCACGAATGTCTGTGGAATACTCGGTCACAGCTATATAAAAATAATATAGCAAGAAATAATGTTTATGAAACTTTATTAAAAAAGATTTGAATGATTCAAATCTTACAATAAAAATTATAAAAACTAGAATCAAAAATGTGCGGATGGAAACTCGGGAACTGTTTTGATTTATTGGTTCACTTGAATTTCCTATTTCAGTTTGCGAAGTTCCCATTTTGAACAAGAGTGTCTCTATTCTATGACAAGAGCATGCCAGTAATAATGATAATGAGCATGCTCAAAAATAATCACCTTTACACTTTTAATATGATAATGAAGCCTTGAAGTATAAAAGGATGGGTCTCTGGACCATGGACCATGGGGCTAGTTCCTGTGTGCCGGTGGTGTAACGTAGGTCTACATGTCATAGAAAATATTAAATATCTTCCTTATTTACCAAAATTAAAACGTCACATTTTTTGTAACCATCGAATAGACATATTCACACCAAAATGACTAAATGAAATTGTTACGAATGTACGGATTTTTTAATTAAAAAATATATATTTATTGCTCTCGTATTTTGTATGACAATACAACTCTAACGTAAAATACAAAATAAGACAGTGGATCCGAAAAAAGGGGAGAGATAAAATAGGCACACTTACACAAACACACTAATACAATATAACCTCATATATATGATATATTTTCTATTATGTTACTTTAAAAACTTTATTATCTATTTACTATTTTTTGAACCTACACAATATTGTAAACTATGCAGGTCTCAACACAGATATTTCCAGTGAGACAGGCACAGCCAAACAAAATTTGATACTTAAAATTAAATAGAAATAAACAAATAAATTTAATTAATTAATTTTCGGCCAGTGTGTAAAGGAGACCACAATATTGCACGTCGCAGTTAAATCGAGTAAGAAAGAGCACGACAATACCACACATTTCATTCAGGACAGAGACGCGGTTGCTTGGGTTTCGGTGAAAGAGAAAACAATATCGAAAGAGCACAATAGAGTCGCATAACACGAGTTAGACAAAGACGGACTGCGTCGACCGTCAGCGTGAGCGCACGCGTTGATACGCGCGTTGATACGTCAGCGTGAGCGCACGCGAATTCGATATGTCATGATTTTCTGATAATTTACTAAAATAATGCAAATAAGTATGTTTAAGTAACATAGAGTAATTATATAAAGGGACTTTACAAAGTCTTCTCTGTATTAAACATATATTTTTTACCACATATTAAAAACTATGTCGATTTTGAATCAAGTAACGCTGTGTTACACCACCGTTCCCGAAGTTATTTTACACAGTTTTTTAAGAGCTAGCTGTGTTGCTGTAGCCAGGCCTCGTGATCGAGAATCCCCTCGCCATTCTGACTCGGTTGTTGCTGCGCCTCTCACGAGCTTTGCGACGGGAAAATAGCCCTATTCGAGAGGCACACTCTCTCCCGCATACTTCACAAATGAAGCGGTCAGGTTGCGTTGGTCGGTCACGTTGACGCATAGTTGCGGCTCGCTGCTCATTTTTTACTTGTTTGGCCGCCGCAACACCATCAGCCCGAGAGCAAAATCTCCTCCAGTCCACACGATCCTGTGCCAGCTGCTCCACATAGGCTCAGCGAGTCTCGGAGACAGTCTACATACCTTTTCTTCTGTCCTCCGGCCTTTCGCTGCCCACTATCCCCGTATAAGACCCGCTTCGGAAGTCTGTGATGGCCCATGCGCCACACATGTCCCGTCCACCTCAATCTCGCTTCCACGATCATGTCCTCGAGACGTTAGTTTGAAGGCGAAGCTGTGCGTGTGACTTTGTTTAGGGTGAGAAAGATGTTGCACGCCATCAGACTCAGACGCTCCGCCGCTTAGCTAGACTCAGCAGCGCAGCGAGAGCTAGACTCGGGCAGCGGCTGTCTCTCCTCCGCCCCGTGGACCAGCGATCCCTCCCACGCGGTCGATCTGCGGCAGCCGGCGCCAAATTTCCGCAAATAATATTTCAATAGCCTCCAATCGAGCAGACACATCTTAATTGCAGCGTTGGAGAAACACGAAACATGCGTCTCGCGGTAAGAACAGAACAAACAGATAGTTCGCGTTTGGCGAAAACAGATGTGTAAATTACTGCGGTAGTGAAATTCTAAATATTTAGTTTTATTAAACAGCATGTATCATATTTCCTTTGCTGATCTGCGATTTGGTTCTTGAAAGATTAGCAGTACCTATCCAGTGATGGTTATACAAATTCAAATATAATTAAGGTAGATAGTTATTTTAAGATAGGGGTTTAGGGGATGAATGAACATTGTTTTGTATAAGATGGCTCTGGGGTTGGAAGGGAGAGGATAGGGTACTTGGTAATATGTACATATGGTCGTTATGACTGCTATACACAAAGTGTCATGGATAGCATTCGATACTAAATACATTTGTATTGGGGGGGCAACAAAAACAAAGACAGAGTTTGAGTTATACAGGGTTATTTGGAAAACATTAACAACCTGGCGGGACTATATTCCTGCCATGATTATGAGTAGAACGTGTTCGAGCAGCGATGACCTAATATCAACATAACACACGCCAAAACAAAAACAGGACAATCCCGACTAATTTGCAACGGACTAAAACTGTACAATGACCTGACACAACAGACCAAACAACTGACCACTGATAAATTCAAAACAGATGTGACAAAAATATTAAAACTCGGCCAACTATAAAAAAATGCCTTTGTATCTAAATTATGTTATTATATTTTCTTATATTGAATCATGTAAAAATGTTACCCATAAACCTCTTAGGTTTTCATTACTTTTTAAATAAAAAAATAAATAGAAATAAAAATGGTTATGGAGTTATCCAATATCAAAGATTCCATTATTTTCAATATTTCTGACATACTTTTTACAAAACATTGACCTATCATTACATTAACTTATATCGATTACGAAAAATTCATTCGTTTCAACACAAGTTAAATGAAATCATAGAAACCCTGCATAAATTCCAATTGGAAGGTTTTTATTATTTTATTTAAATTGTATTGAAACGAATGAATTTTCGTAATCGATGTGTGGGAGTTAATGTAATGATAGTTCAACGTTTCTTAAAAAATAAGTCAGAAAAAAAATGTAAACTTCGATGTCACATATCTCCATTACTTTCATATATATATAAAGATAATAACCTCTGGTTAGTTAATTATTTATATGCATAATGTTTTTAAACATATTTTTTCATTATTATCCTTCAGACCGAAATGAATGTCGAAGGCGACTTACATATAATTAAATCAGACTAATTATAATTATACGTTTCTTTTCACTATGTGACAAAAGAATGAATTGTGAATTTTCAAAAATTTTATGATATCATCGATGACAAGGTTGATGTGAATAAACGTGTTCATATTGCATATAAATATTCAAAAACTTACATTTAACGAACTCATAATTCACAATACACTAATTTATTCATAGTAATTAAATAAAAGTAATAATCGGATTAAAAATGGCACTCTTTTAACACATGAACACAAGTTATTGGCAATATTTACATCTGACAAGCAAAGAAAAAAATCTACCGTTGGAATACACACAAAACATTTAGTATGTCAGCAAATATGGAATTAGTAACAGTGTAATTTCTGTATGTTAAATGCGAGCAGGCCTTACCAAAAATTAGACCTTTCGAAGAAACACGAGAAATTTATATGCCAACTACCTACATATAATTCGCAAACGTAAAGATACAATACAGCTTCAGTAGAAAAATATTCAGTTCAGTACAATTCCTTACAGATACCCGAAAAAAAATTGATATTTATGCGCGTATACAAATAAAATGCGAGAAGAATTGGTATGAAGTTGTAAACAGAAACAGTCGAGAACAAAAACGGCTAGAATTTCAAATCGACTTTTTCATTAGCTAAGGATTATTAAATTAATATATTTTCCCAGAATCTCTTGTAATGCAGGTTTTTGCTAGTACGCACCGCACGCCACTGACATCTACATACTTAAATGAACAAAAAAATATGCATTGTAACGAAACGGTAAACAGAAGGAATTGCGCACTGTCCGAACCCCTTTGCAAAGTAATGTAAAAAGATGTCAACATGGAGACGATTGAGAAGGGCCGATAAGGAAGATTTCGCTCTTATAACGAACGGGGTGAGCGATGGGTACTATTCACTGTCCGAATCCCTTGTGATGTGTCACATGGAACAACACTACTGGATACTCTAGAATGTCCTATAACACTCTGGGATTACCTATAACATTCGGGAAGAGACGGTAACTTCTCCCAAACACTAGAAATGTTAAGAATAATCTAGGAGATTCGAAAAACCAACGTTTCTCGTATAAAAAGGCGGAACCAGATCGCGGCGCTTCATGTTTGTTTTGACGTTCTACCGGTGCGAAGTTGGCGGCCGTCGTGGATAACCGAGCAAAATAGTAAGCGAAGACCTACCTCCGAAGGTGTTAACATGTGATAATAAAATGATCACAAATGAGTGATAAATTGCGAAGTAGTGTGAATTAAGGCATAGTGTTAGAGTTTAATTAGCGTCCAGTGACTTTGTGAATTAATTAAAATAATCAATAAATCGTTAGGACATTTATCGAGAAATCACAGTTACGGCGGCTGGGATACATCTTGCAGATGGCGGCAGATAGACTGCAAAAGCGAATATTCCAGACAAGACCAGAAGGCAGAAGACCAAGGGGCCTTCCTAGGGAGAGCTGGCGGAAAAAGTTGGATGACTGCTGCGAAGCGAGGATGCAACTAAATTGGGCTGACGTGGAGAGAGAAGTCTAAGATAGAAAGAGTTAGAATCTCCTATCAGTGCGGGGACCCCGGCCCAATAGGATAAGGGGTAGAAGAAGAAGAATAAATCGTTAATTAATTTCTACTGCTTTCATTTGTCTCCCACAGCTACGTCCTGTGACAGTATATAGATTAAACATATGACGTCAGTAGTGACACCAATACGTACATAAATATTGGAGCAATACAAAATAGATGAGTACTGCAGTAACTGGGAAAACAAAAGAGGCGTCGGAAGACCTCAAAAGAGATTGGGCCGACGATATAGCCGCTGTGGGAGGGAGCAAGTTAGGTTAGCAAATAACAAAGAAGTATGGAAGGGTATGGAAGAGGGCTGTATCCAGCAGTGGAGAGATGTAGGCTGAGGAAGAAGAAGAAGTCTGCAGTAACAACAAGTACCAAATAGCACTCAATGTGTGCATTCAGGGTGAAGTCATTTAATCACAAAGTGAACACCAAGAGGAATGAGCGAGCACTGGACGCTTTTGAAAGGAAAATTTTGAGGCGTATCTTCGGACCGGTTCTAGAAAATGGACTTTGGCGCAGACGTTACAACAATGAGCTCTATACTGTATTTAAGGAGCCAAACGTCACAAAATTTATAAAACTGGAAGACTTCGGCGGCTGGGTCATGTGGAGAGAATGCCCGAGCACCAAGCACCAAAGTCCCTGCTAAACTCAAGACCAACAGGGCGAAGGAGCTCAGGAAGGCCAAAACTAAGGTGGAGTGACAACGTCCTCAAAGATATCTCTGCCTTAGAGCTTCGAAACTGGAGAGAGCTGGCACTTGATCGAGATGAGTGGAGGTAAATTATTGAGGAGGCCAAGACCCTCCAAGGGTTGTAGTGGCAAGAATGATGATGATGATGAACACTATGTTCAGAAAATTAAACTCCTCGGTTTGAAAGTTCACATGAAACCGTGGTTTGATACCCCTAATAGTTCCTCGCGGACTCCATCCAGCAGGTGGCCTGTCTTGTGGTTACGCTCACCCTCAGGAGTGACAGGTTCGAAGGTTGGCCCAGCTTCAGTTCAGGGAATCCGTTCCCCGCAGCGCAGCCGAGCCCGTTAAAGTTTTATCGCTTTGCTGACGTTCGTGCATTTATATTTTTACCATTATTAAGAATTATTGTCAATGTCGCGGTAAGGCGTGACCTCGACGAAGATTAATGGCTCTGTGGAGCATTTCTGTAGTTACGGTTAATGGCCCATAAATATGTATATTACCTCAGACCTGAGAGTATTTTGAATCTGTAATATTTTCGGAAAAGCTGTAAATATTCTCGACAGCTCTCAACAAAGCTTTCAGGTTTTCTTAAAAATCATTTATTAGAATTTGTTTAGGTAAGTATGTTCCGAGAACACAATTACTGGATTTGTCCGCTGCGGGATTTTTATTTAACTAGCTGTAACCCGTCAAAGGTGACGTTACTTTTGCATGTCGATTTCTTAAGAATAGGTATTTATTTATTTATAAAAAAAAGGAAAAACTTTCAAAATGTTTTTACAATGAAATTGGCGAAAGTAGCACTGTGTGGGTTGATCAATTAAGCCAGCTATATTATAATTTGTCTTAATCATGAATTATAATATAGCTGGCTGTTACCCGCCGAGTCTTAAATGATAAGTTTCCAAATTTTTAGTCCGATCGAACGGTACAGATTTGCATCGAAAATATATCAGAGGGAGGGGAAGAGGTAAAAGAATAGGGGGAAATGGTGTAACAGCAGTCCTAATGAAAAAGTTTCTAAATTTTGAGTTAGATCGGTTAAATGGTACAGATTTGCATCGAAAATATATCAGGGGGAGGGGAGGGGGTAAAAAAGGTGAAGGGAAATGTCACCTGTGATACCAGCCGGGTCCTAAAAAATATGTTTCCAAATTTTGAGTCCGATCGGTCAAACAGTGCAGATTTGCATCGAAAATATATCAGGGGGAGGGGGAGGGTAAAAGAATAGGGGAGATATGTCACCTATGTTACCCGCATGGTCCTAAAGCATAAGTATGCAAAATTTGAATCGAATCGGATAAACGGTGTAGATTTGTATAGAAAACAGACAGACATTGAGGTTTATAGGTATAGAAATATATTATTAACATTTGCCACTACACCGAGGTTAGAAACTTCAAATCATGCGAAAAATATCTAAAAATTATTATATCCATTCCAAAACTCCTACTTTCATAACATAATCAAAAGATAATAGCTGTATCAAGTACTTGGGTGTCATAATTGACAGCAATCTAAAATGGAAAGAGCAAATATATTCCACAGTCACTAGGATGAGAAAACTCATATACCTATTCATAAGGCTAAAAATTATCTTATCAATAAACATGCTAAAGGTGGTATACTTTGCGTCTGCCCAGTCCATACTACAGTACGGTATAGTTGGCTGGGGTGGGGCCTTTAAGTCTAACATACTACCAGTGGAAATAGTTCAGAGAATAATTATCAAAGTGATTTTGAGGAAACCCTCAATATTTCCAACAAGGGGACTTTTCAACATTATTAACGTCCTAATCTATAAAAAATTTGCTATACTTCAAATTCACAAAAAGAAACATCAGTAATATACATTTGGATGTTTTAGTAACAGACCGAGATCAGCTGGAAATATTTTGATACCTAAATGTAATACTAGCACAGCCCAACACCATTTATCCTATCAAGGAGTAACATTCTTTAATTCTCTTCCCAATAAAAAGAAGACGGAAAAAAATTATAGAAAATTCAAAACTAAATTGAAAAATCTTCTACAAAAAACAATGACAATAACGCAATGAAAAAAATCTTACCAAAAACAATCAATATATACATACTTTTGAATGTTATTACAATACCTTCTTAATTTTTATAACTTAATTTAACGTTTCCTTGTGTATATCTTATTTATTTAATACAATGTCTTACATTTTTGTATTCTTGTATTGTTTATATCTTGCTTACTTAATTTAATGTCTTAATTTTTATAACTTAATCTAATGTTTCTTTGTCTATATCTTACTTATTTAATCTAATGTCTTACACTAACGATTACATTAACAATGGATATATACATATATGACAATGCCCCCACTTTAAACACTAGAATAAATTCTCATTTAAAAGTGGGTTAGCGTGTGATATAAATGTGTATTAATTATATTATATTGAATACGGTCACTCTTAAGATTGTACAATTACCAAATAAATTTAATAAAAAAATAAATAATAATAATAAGCGCTTTATCCTCTATATCCCTTCTGTCCGCCCATCGAGGCACCCAGTAAGTAACTTTTTATATTTATTTATGAGTTGTCCATTGATCTGGGACACATCTTTTCCGACTTGCGCAACGTATTGCTTCACTGCTCAGCCTCCTTATACCACGAGATTATATATAACTCGATAATATCGATTCACCCATACCAGAGGTGGTCAGAAAAATAGTAAGTAGGTATGTAGATAAGATGGATTTTCTGTTTACCGGAGAATTCAGTTTGTTTTATCCCTGAGCATTCAGAGTGCTTACCTGTAAATTCATTTGTGTACGGGTATACCCAACTCTTTGAACGGTAGAAACCTTCCAACGAAAACCATAGACGTACTATAAATATAGACTGGTCACTAAAAAACAAATCTGAGACATCTTATTTCTGCTGTCTTCTATTGCGTACTAAATGTATCAGTCAGAAACAGATAGAAATTTTTTCATAACCAAGTATAAGAAAGGACAATAAAACATAGTTTTTAACAACGAATGCATATGAAATTAGTAGCGAATTGCGGTATTTATTCTACGGTATTTTCTCTTTCTTTCTTATAGCGCAGCATACGTGTAAAAGAGGTAAAAATATAAACAGGGTACTGTACTGTATTAATATTTTATATATTATGTATATCGCGCGGACATTTATACATTTTGGACACCCCTAGACCAACTCCCGCAATGTGCGTCTATGTTCACAGTAGTTCGTGTTGTCGTTCTGTGTAGCAGATATTTTTGTTTGTTACTAGTCTATATTTATAGTACGTTTATGACGAAAACCGTGTAAAAGAACATACCTCCCATACTTAAAAAAGTGACGGTGTGTTCGCTAATTTAAAAAAAACGTGTAACATGAAAAATATGCATTTGTTGTTCTACAAAACTATGCAAAAAAAAGTGATACTGAAAACCCAATTAATAAATTAATAAATTGATTCATAAATATGTAGATGCGTGCCTATTTAAATTAAGAGAAAACATGAAATTGGCCACACAAACAAATGTCAGTTTAAGGCCGGCGCCACACTGCGCGGATCTTCCGCCGACTCTTTTCCGTCGCGTGCAAATGGATCGACCGATTATTGTGTTTGATAAGTGCCTATTTTGAAATAAATGTAGCGGCGTTCTGCTTGGTAAGAGACGCGGCGGAAGATTAAGCGCCACACGCAGGTAGCTGCCAGTCGGGCTCTTTCATAAAAAAGACGTTAGACCTGTTTCTATTATATTTGTGAAGAGTGCTCGATGATATGGGAATTCTATGCAAGGTGGAGAACTTATATAATGGATCTGGAATCGATAATTTTATGTAATTTCGCGATTTATTCATTGCTCAATTTTCAAACGCGTTTTACTCGAAACCACGTTTTGAAAATTGGTGACCAAAATATGTCGGTAACCACTGAACCGATCAACTTGAGATTTCTAGTGGTTATTCTATACATAATTATCTAGTCTTTGACTTTTTTTTAGGCGACTTAGTTTTTTTTATCGGCATAATAAACCCGAATTTTTTCCTACAAAACGCTATTTTAAATTTGAACGCCCGTCATTTTGTCAAAAATCTATATTTTCAAAAAACCCCTACGTCAAAGACTAAATTATAGTGTCAATTTTGATAATCTTTTTGTTTTTTTAATTCTGATGATTACAGATGAAATAGGAGTGGTCATCGCGGTGGACCTTTTTTTCGGCAGTCGACAGGACCCAAGAATTTTCCACCAATGTTGAATATTTTTTAATAAAAATAATTTATCTTATTCTTAAAAATATGTACTTACAAGTAGAAATGATATCAATACCACAATTTATATAGGTTTTCTTTAAAAAATTCACAAAATTTGCCCCTTTTCGTGCTTCGTAGGTAGGTATTCCCCCTTAATTAATTTTAAGAATCATGTTAGTACAAAAATGTATTAATGAAAATCAGAATATTTTGAGTTTGTTCAAATCTTTCAGAACAGTGCTGGATTTATGTCACAGAGACATTATTAATCAATTAGTGTATATTATAGATATCTCACAGAGACGAAACTGTATTAATTATGGGAAAGTAGGTATAGAAGATATTTCATTACACACAATAAAGTATATTGCTCCCAAAAATTCCGTAAAAAATCAATGTAGATTTTCTCATTAGCGGCATCTGTGGGGATTTAGGGGAATGAAAATGGCTTTGTACAGGCCGCATGGAAAAGGCGCTTACAACTCATATATGAAAGCTTTTCACGCAATTTGAACATATATACAACTTCCAAAAAATGAATAAGCATGGTATATTCTATCATGGGTGGAAATGGCGAATGTTACAATTGTGTAAAGTGATTACTTAAGCCAACCATAAAAAGACAGGTCATAAGTCCTGTTACACCCAAATGACTTCTATACCTACTTTCCCATAATTAATACAGTTTATACAAAACATTGACCTATCATTACATTAACTTATATCGATTACGAAAAATTCATTCGTTTCAACACAAGTTAAATGAAATCATAAAAACCCTGCATAAATTCCAATTGGAAGGTTTTTATTATTTTATTTAAATTGTATTGAAACGAATGAATTTTCGTAATCGATGTGTGGGAGTTAATGTAATGATAGTTCAACGTTTCTTAAAAATAAGTCAGAAAAAAAATGTAAACTTCGATGTCACATATCTCCATTACTTTCATATATATATAAAGATAATAACCTCTGGTTAGTTAATTATTTATATGCATAATGTTTTTAAACATATTTTTTCATTATTATCCTTCAGACCGAAATGAATGTCGAAGGCGACTTACATATAATTAAATCAGACTAATTATAATTATACGTTTCTTTTCACATGTGACAAAAGAATGAATTGTGAATTTTCAAAAATTTTATGATATCATCGATGACAAGGTTGATGTGAATAAACGTGTTCATATTGCATATAAATTTTCAAAAACTTACATTTAACGAACTCATAATTCACAATACACTAATTTATTCATAGTAATTAAATAAAAGTAATAATCGGATTAAAAATGGCACTCTTTTAACACATGAACACAAGTTATTGGCAATATTTACATCTGACAAGCAAAGAAAAAAATCTACCGTTGGAATACACACAAAACATTTAGTATGTCAGCAAATATGGAATTAGTAACAGTGTAATTTCTGTATGTTAAATGCGAGCAGGCCTTACCAAAAATTAGACCTTTCGAAGAAACACGAGAAATTTATATGCCAACTACCTACATATAATTCGCAAACGTAAAGATACAATACAGCTTCAGTAGAAAAATATTCAGTTCAGTACAATTCCTTACAGATACCCGAAAAAAAATTGATATTTATGCGCGTATACAAATAAAATGCGAGAAGAATTGGTATGAAGTTGTAAACAGAAACAGTCGAGAACAAAAACGGCTTTTGTTCTCTTCTTTCTTTCTTCTTCGATCTTTTCAAATCGACTTTTTCATTAGCTAACGATTATTAAATTAATATATTTTCCCAGAATCTCTTGTAATGTAGGTTTTTGCTAGTACGCACCGCACGCCACTGACATCTGCATACTTAAATGAACAAAAAACTATGTATAGTAACGAAACGGTATAAACAGAAGGAATTGCGCACTGTGCGAACCCCTTTGCAAAGTAATGTAAAAAGATGTCAACATGGAGACGATTGAGAAGGGCCGATAAGGAAGATTTCGCTCTTATAACGAACGTGGTGAGCGATGGGTACTATTCACTGTCCGAATCCCTTGTGATGTGTCACATGGAACAACACTACTGGATACTCTAGAATGTCCTATAACACTCTGGGATTACCTATAACATTCGGGAAGAGACGGTAACTTCTCTCAAACACTAGAAATGTTAAGAATAATCTAGGAGATTCGAAAAACCAACGTTTCTCGTATAAAAAGGCGGAACCAGATCGCGGCGCTTCATGTTTGTTTTGACGTTCTACCGGTGCGAAGTTGGCGGCCGTCGTGGATAACCGAGCAAAATAGTAAGCGAAGACCTACCTACGAAGGTGTTGACATGTGATAATAAAGTGATCACAAATGAGTGATAAATTGCGAAGTAGTGTGAATTAAGGCATAGTGTTTGAGTTTAATTAGCGTCCAGTGACTTTGTGAATTAATTAAAATAATCAATAAATCGTTAGGACATTTATCGAGAATTCACAGTTACGGCGGCTGGGATATATCTTGCAGATGGCGGCAGATAGACTGCAAAAGCGAATATTCCAGACAAGACCAGAAGGCAGAAGACCAAGGGGCCTTCCTAGGGAGAGCTGGCGGAAAAAGTTGGATGACTGCTGCGAAGCGAGGATGCAACTAAATTGGGCTGACGTGGAGAGAGAAATCTAAGATAGAAAGAGTTAGAATCTCCTATCAGTGCGGGGACCCCGGCCCAATAGGATAAGGGGTAGAAGAAGAAGAATAAATCGTTAATTAATTTCTACTGCTTTCATTTGTCTCCCACAGCTACGTCCTGTGACAGTATATAGATTAAACATATGACGTCAGTAGTGACACCAATACGTACATAAATATTGGAGCAATACAAAATAGATGAGTACTGCAGTAACTGGGAAAACAAAAGAGGCGTCGGAAGACCTCAAAAGAGATTGGGCCGACGATATAGCCGCTGTGGGAGGGAGCAAGTTAGGTTAGCAAATAACAAAGAAGTATGGAAGGGTATGGAAGAGGCCTATATCCAGCAGTGGAGAGATGTAGGCTGAGGAAGAAGAAGAAGTCTGCAGTAACAACAAGTACCAAATAGCACTCAATGTGTGCATTTAGGGTGAAGTCATTTAATCACAAAGTGAACACCAAGAGGAATGAGCGAGCACTGGACGCTTTTGAAAGGAAAATTTTGAGGCGTATCTTCGGACCGGTTCTAGAAAATGGACTTTGGCGCAGACGTTACAACAATGAGCTCTATACTGTATTTAAGGAGCCAAACGTCACAAAATTTATAAAACTGGAAGACTTCGGCGGCTGGGTCATGTGGAGAGAATGCCCGAGCATCAAGCACCAAAGTCCCTGCTAAACTCAAGACCAACAGGGTGAAGGAGCTCAGGAAGGCCAAAACTAAGGTGGAGTGACAACGTCCTCAAAGATATCTCTGCCTTAGAGCTTCAAAACTGGAGAGAGCTGGCACTAGACCGAGATGAGTGGAGGTAAATTATTGAGGAGGCCAAGACCCACCAAGGGTTGTAGTGGCAAGAATGATGATGATGATGAACACTATGTTTAGAAAATTAAACTACTCGTTTTGAAAGTTCACATGAAACCGTGGTTTGATACCCCTAATAGTTCCTCGCGGACTCCATCCAGCAGGTGGCCTGTCTTGTGGTTACGCTCACCCTTCAGGAGTGACAGGTTCGAAGGTTGGCCCAGCTTCAGTTCAGGGAATCCGTTCCCCGCAGCGCAGCCGAGCCCGTTAAAGTTTTATCGTTTTGCTGACGTTCGTGCATTTATATTTTTAACATTATTAAGAATTATTGTCAATGTCGCGGTAAGGCGTGACCTCGACGAAGATTAATGGCTCTGTGGAGCATTCCTGTAGTTACGGTTAATGGCCCATAAATATGTATATTACCTCAGACCTGAGAGTATTTTGAATCTGTAATATTTTCGGAAAAGCTGTAAATGTTCTCGACAGCTCTCAACAAAGCTTTCAGGTTTTCTTAAAAATCATTTATTAGAATTTGTTTAGGTAAGTATGTTCCGAGAACACAATTACTGGATTTGTCCGCTGCGGGATTTTTATTTAACTAGCTGTAACCCGTCAAAGGTGACGTTATTTATGCATGTCGATTTCTTAAGAAAAGGTATTTATTTATTTATAAAAAAAAAGGAAAAACTTTCAAAATGTTTTTACAATGGAATTGGCGAAAGTAGCACTGTGTGGGTTGATCAATTAAGCCAGATATATTATAATTTATCTTAATCATGAATTATAATATAGCTGGCCGTTACCCGCCGCGTCTTAAATGATAAGTTTCCAAATTTTGAGTCCGATCGGTCGAACGGTACAGATTTGCATCGAAAATATGTCAGGGGGAGGGGATGGGGTATAAAAGGAGAAGGGAAATATCACCTGTGATCTGTGATACCCGCCGGGTCCTAAAGAATATGTTTTAAAATTTTGTGTCCGATCGGTCGAACAGTGCAGATTTGCATCGATAATACCTATACAGGGTTATTTGTAAAACATTAATAACCTCGCAGGACTGTATTCCTGCCTTGATTATGAGTCGAAAATGTTCAAGCTATTATGACCTAATATCGATAGTTATGGAGATATGCGACATCAAAGTTTGCATTTTTTTCAATATTTCCGACATATTTTTTGTAAAATGTTGGACTATCATTACAGTAACTCATATTTATTACGAAAAATTCATTTGTTTCAATACAAGTTTAAAAAAAATGATAAAAACGCTGAAAAAATTCCAATTGGAATGTTTTCCAATTGGAATTCGAAGGTTTTTATTTTTTTAATTGACTTGTATTAAAGGGAATGAATTTTTCATATTCGATATAAGTTACTGTAATGATAGTCCAATGTTTTACAAAAAATAAGTCAGAAATATTGAAAAAAAAATGCAAACTTTGATGTCGCATATCTCCTTAACTATTGATATTAGGTCATAATAGCTTAAACATTTTCGACTCATAATCAAGGCAGGAATATAGTCCTGCGAGGTTATTAATGTTTTACAAATAACCCTGTATATGGGGAAGGGGGAGGGGTAAAAGAATAGAGGAGATATATCGCCTTTGTTACCCGCCGGGTCCTAAAGCATAAGTATGAAAAATTTGAATCGAATCGGATATACGGTATAGATTTGTATATAAAACAGACAGACAGACAGACATTGAGGTTTATAGGTACAGAAATATATTATTAACATTTGAAATATATTATTAACCGAGGTTAGAAACTTTAAATCATGCGAAAAATATCTAAAAATTATAATATCCATTTCAAAACTTCTACTTTCATAACATAATTTGAGTAGCTTGTTGGTGATCCAAAGGTCGCAGGTTCGAATCTCACTCCAGACAAGCAAGTTAGTCCTATTTTAATAGCACAAGCGTTTAGCTTAATTTGAAAATAGTAAGAATATTGATGTGACACGAATTCCGTGTTCGCATCTCTATTTTTAAAAAAATAATAATAATAATCAAAAGATAAGAGCAGTATCAAGTACTTGGGTGTCATAATTGACAGCAATCTAAAATGGAAAGAGCAAATATATTCCACGGTCACTAGGATGAGAAAACTCATATACCTATTCATAAGGCTAAAAATTATCTTATCAATAAACATGCTGAAGGTGGTATACTTTGCGTCTGCCCAGTCCATACTACAGTACGGTATAGTTGGCTGGGGTGGGGCCTTTAAGTCTAACATACTACCAGTGGAAATAGTTCAGAGAGTAATTATCAAAGTGATTTTGAGGAAACCCTCAATATTTCCAACAAGGGAACTTTTCAACATTATTAACGTCCTAATCTATAAAAAATTTGCTATACTTCAAATTAAAAAAATGTACATCAATAATATACATTTGGATGTTTTAGTAATAGACCGAGATCAGCTGGAAATATTTTCATACCTAAATGTAATACTAGCACAGCCCAACACCATTTCTCCTATCAAGGAGTAACATTCTTTAATTCTCTTCCCAATAAAAAGAAGACGGAAAAAAATTATAGAAAATTCAAAACTAAATTGAAAAATCTTCTACAAAAAACAATGACAATAACGCAATGAAAAAAATCTTACCAAAAACAATCAATATATACATACTTTTGAATGTTATTACAATACCTTCTTAATTTTTATAACTTAATTTAACGTTTCCTTGTGTATATCTTATTTATTTAATACAATGTCTTACGTTTTTGTATTCTTGTATTGTTTATATCTTGCTTACTTAATTTAATGTCTTAATTTTTATAACTTAATCTAATGTTTCTTTGTCTATATCTTACTTATTTAATCTAATGTCTTACACTAACGATTACATTAACAATGGATATATACATATGTGACAATGCCCCCACTTTTAAACACGAGAATAAATTCTCATTTAAAAGTGGGTTAGCGTGTGATATAAATGTGTATTAATTATATTATATTGAATACGGTCACTCTTAAGATTGTACATTTACCAAATAAATTTAATAAAAAAATAAATAATAATAATAAGCGCTTTATCCTCTATATCCTTTCTGTCCGCCCATCGAGGCACCCAGTAAGTAACTTTTTATATTTATTTATGAGTTGTCTGGGATACATCTTTTCCGACTTGCGCAACGTATTGCTTCACTGCTCAGCCTCCTTATACCACAACGAGATTATATATAACTCGATAATATCGATTCACCCACACCAGAGGTGGTCAGAAAAATAGTAAGTGGGTATGTAGATAAGATGGATTTTCTGTTTACCGGAGAATTCAGTTTGTTTTATCCCTGAGCATTCAGAGTGCTTACCTGTAAATTCATTTGTGTACGGGTATACCCAACTCTTTCTTTGAACGGTAGAAACCTTCCAACGAAAACCATAGACGTACTATAAATATAGACTGGTCACTAAAAAACAAATCTGAGACATCTTATTTCTGCTGTCTTCTATTGCGTACTAAATGTATCAGTCAGAAACAGATAGAAATTTTTTCATAACCAAGTATAAGAAAGGACAATGAAACATAGTTTTTAACAACGAATGCATATGAAGTTAGTAGCGAATTGCGGTATTTATTCTACGGTATTTTCTCTTTCTTTCTTATAGCGCAGCATACGTGTAAAAGAGATAAAAATATAAACAGGGTACTGTACTGTATTAATATTTTATATATTATGTATATCGCGCGGACATTTATACATTTTGGACACCCCTAGACCAACTCCCGCAATGTGCGTCTATGTTCACAGTAGTTCGTGTTGTCGTTCTGTGTAGCAGATATTTTTGTTTGTTACTAGTCTATATTTATAGTACGTTTATGACGAAAACCGTGTAAAAGAACATACCTCCCATACTTAAAAAAGTGACGGTGTGTTCGCTAATTTAAAAAAAACGTGTAACATGAAAAATATGCATTTGGTGTTCTACAAAACTATGCAAAAAAGTGATACTGAAAACCCAATTAATAAATTAATAAATTGATTCATAAATATGTAGATGCGTGCCTATTTAAATTAAGAGAAAACATGAAATTGGCCACACAAACAAATGTCAGTTTAAGGCCGGCGCCACACTGCGCGGATCTTCCGCCGACTCTTTTCCGTCGCGTGCAAATGGATCGACCGATCATTGTGTTTGATAAGTGCCTATTTTGAAAGAAATGTAGCGGCGTTCTGCTTGGTAAGAGACGCGGCGGAAGATTAAGCGCCACACGGCGCCGCGCTACACGCAGGTAGCTGCCAGTCGGGCTCTTTCATAAAAAAGACGTTAGACCTGTTTCTATTATATTTGTGAAGAGTGCTCGATGATATGGGAATTCTATGCAAGGTGGAGAACTTATATAATGGATCTGGAATCGATAATTTTACGTAATTTCGCGATTTATTCATTGCTCAATTTTCAAACGCGTTTTACTCGAAACCACGTTTTGAAAATTGGTGACCAAAATATGTCGGTAACCACTGAACCGATCAACTTGAGATTTCTAGTGGTTATTCTATACATAATTATCTAGTCTTTGACTTTTTTTTAGGCGACTTAGTTTTTTTTATCGGCATAATAAACCCGAATTTTTTCCTACAAAACGCTATTTTAAATTTGAACGCCCGTCATTTTGTCAAAAATCTATATTTTCAAAAAACCCCTACGTCAAAGACTAAATTATAGTGTCAATTTTGATAATCTTTTTGTTTTTTTAATTCTGATGATTACAGATGAAATGGGAGTGGTCATCGCGGTGGACCTTTTTTTCGGCAGTCGACAGGACCCAAGAATTTTCCACCAATGTTGAATATTTTTTAATAAAAATAATTTATCTTATTCTTAAAAATATGTACTTACAAGTAGAAATGATATCAATACCACAATTTATATAGGTTTTCTTTAAAAAAATTCACAAAATTTGCCCCTTTTCGTGCTTCGTAGGTAGGTATTCCCCCTTAATTAATTTTAAGAATCATGTTAGTACAAAAATGTATTAATGAAAATCAGAATATTTTGAGTTTGTTCAAATCTTTCAGAACAGTGCTGGATTTATGTCACAGAGACATTATTAATCAATTAGTGTATATTATAGATATCTCACAGAGACGAAACTGTATTAATTATGGGAAAGTAGGTATAGAAGATATTTCATTACACACAATAAAGTATATTGCTCCCAAAAATTCCGTAAAAAATCAATGTAGATTTTCTCATTAGCGGCATCTGTGGGGATTTAGGGGAATGAAAATGGCTTTGTACAGGCCGCATGGAAAAGGCGCTTACAACTCATATATGAAAGCTTTTCACGCAATTTGAACATATATACAACTTCCAAAAAATGAATAAGCATGGTATATTCTATCATGGGTGGAAATGGCGAATGTTACAATTGTGTAAAGTGATTACTTAAGCCAACCATAAAAAGACAGGTCATAAGTCCTGTTACACCCAAATGACTTCTATACCTACTTTCCCATAATTAATACAGTTTCGTCTCTGTGAGATATCTATAATATACACTAATTAATGAAAATCAAATGAACTGTCCAAATTGCACAATGTTCTAATAATTTTTTCGGCTCTTTTTAATTAATTAACACAAATATTATTCCATTTTCTAAAGCAATACACTTTTTATAATGCGATAGTCACTAATGGCTTTGTGTATCAACCGCTATTGTGTGTTAAAAAAATTACGTTAATTTTCCGAGCTGCCGTGGCGACGCCGTAACACGCTATTCCCGGATAGAGTGGAGGTCCGTAGGTTCGAATCCCGGCAGTAGCTAAAATATTTTTTAGTTAATTTGATTTTCCTGTATATCTTTTCTAATTGATTAATAAATTTGTTAAAAAGATTGAGTAGGTATAGGTAAATTATGAGCGTGTAATTATTTTTAAAGAAAATTATAAAATATACGAACGGGTACAAACATATCTCCGTTCTTCCAATCTACCGTCTCCGATTTTTACTTAAAGCGAGACTCCGAGGTATTTTACGCGAGTGAAAGACAGAGAAAGTAACACTATAGACCTACCAGTATAAATTGGCGTGCGAGGGAGGGCGTCCCTGTCGCGCAACATAAGTTGTCAGATTTTAAATTTATTACACAATACATAATGTACAGAATGACCGGTGACCGGTGTCGGAGCCTTTATTAGAAATTTGGTCGGGCAACACTAAAGAAACAAACCAGTAATGGCGGACACTCTATCTGTCAACCTGTCAAACGGTAATATCGGTCCATTATTTGCTTTTCAGCTTCGCAAAACTTTAATACTTCATTGGCAATTGTTTTTGCACCATCCCGGACTGTTTTGGATGCTTTGGACATAATAATTCAGTGTATATTGGAAATCAAGATGTCACAGCTCGCGCTCGAATACGAGATTGAACTGAATGACAGGGCGAGGGGTACCGCCTGGTGCGGGCGAGGCAGGTTTTAGTTCCAAAGACGCCGCACGCCAATTTACGTTGAGCAAGCAAAACTCATGCGTAGTTCTCAGATTCAGATAGAAGACTGATAGAAAGACTAATACATAATAACATAAAAAAATATCATACAGGATGTAACAGAGCTAGTCCACAATACTTTACAGACGAAATCCTGCCTTGATTATGGGTCGAAAATGAAACGACTTTTCAAGAAACCATCTATAGTTATGGAATTAAGCAATATCAAAGTTTATAATTTTTTCAATATTTCTGACTTATTTCTTACAAAACGTTGAACTATATTAACTTACATTGATTTCGAAAAATTTATTCGTTTCAATACAAGATAAATAAAATAATAAAAATTGCTGGACATTGTTTTCAGGTTTGTGTTTTCTGGGGTTTGATTGATTTGTTTATAAACAATAATTTTTTCGGATGTTTTAATTTTTTTTAAAACTGACGCTATTTATGTTAAAGAACTCCATTATTTTAAATTCAAAAATAAAAAATCAAAACACGATTTTTTTTAGTTCAAATTTATTTTACCACACACCGGACGATCGTTTCGGCTTATTAAGCCTTTATCAACTGATGAACATAGTACATATTATTGAGTTTATATACACAATTATGTAGAATTAAACATATTTAAAAGGGAGGAATAACAGATATTAATTTATTAACGAACAAATTAATATCTGTTATTCCCCCCTTTTAAATATGTTTAATTCTACATAATTGTTTTGAGATACCAAATATCTATTATATATATATATACATAATTATTATTTAAGAAATCAATTGTTTGTATTCCTATTATTTCCACTTAAATTAAACAATATATGTTCACTCATTTTATATTAGCTGAAATATTCCCATAATGATCAAATTTCGTGAAATTCTTTTAACCACTTAACACACCTGTATTTTTGTTTTCATTGTCCAAATTATTGTTTGTAGTAACCATGTTATTCCCTACTTTATGATATTTTAAAATTTAAGTACCCAATTTAGATAATGTGTTTTAGAAACAATTCTTTGTATTAAATATACTTGAAGTTTTCCAAATTTGCACCCAATTTAGATAATGTATTCTTTGTAATATACTTGAGGGTTTTTCCAAATTTGCACCCAATTTAGATAATGTATTCTTTGTAATATACTTGAGGGTTTTTCCAAATTTGCACCAAATGTTTTGTATATAAACTCAATAATATGTACTATGTTCATCAGTTGATAAAGGCTTAATAAGCCGAAACGATCGTCCTGTGTGTGGTAAAATAAATTTGAACTCAAAAAAATCGTGTTTTGATTTTTTATTTTTGAATTTAAAATATTTTTTTCCATCGCGCGCGCTCATTGGTCAAATGAAACTGCGCGCGCTTCCCCGGCGTCTCATTTCCTGTCACGCATTTCCGTCCTTTCTAACCAAATCCCTGCCGCAGATTGCGGGAAAGCGAGAGGAAAGATGCCGCATCAAAAAAATTCACGACACATCTCCTTGACCCAAAACCGCTCCCGATCGGGACAATAAAAAGAAAGCTGCAACGGTCCTGTCTTCGCTGCAGCCGCGTAACCCCCTCCCCCGCGGCGATTTACGACCCGAGCCCCGAAAAATAAAGTAATTTATATTCGCAGTGTTTTGGCCAGTGTTATTGCAACATTAAATCTGAGCGGGTTATCCGAGAAATTATCTTCGACCCACTTTCTAATTTTGTTTATCCGCTTCCAAGTCTTCGGCGAATTTGATTATTTTTACATTTATTAGAATTCTTCCTTGGACCACCTACCGATACATCACTTTTTTATGGGTACGTAAAACTCGCAGATAACGATCAAGAAACAAGTCGAAACATAATCGTTACGCCATTATAACACTTCTAAAATAGCCCGACGCTCGTATACCCACACTAGTTTAAAATAACAAAAAAAATATCCAAACACTCTAAAATAGAATGAATATTTCGAAACGAACCACCTGTCACACGGTGCCCTTGGAGTAACATCTGAAAGTTACCTCAAACTGAAATATTCTGAAGATTTATTTTTCTAATATTTATTGAAGATACATTGTAGTTAAGGTAGGTGCTGATGCTTATTTTTGAGCATGCTCATTGGCATGCTCGTATTTATTTGTTTATTTACATTTGTCAATACAAGTTACTAATAACTGCCACACTAGGTAAAAACCTGTTCTGTGTCAGTTATTCTCATATGATATTTACGTAATATTAACAAATGACAATTAACGAAAGTATAAGCATAAGAATGAAAGTAGATCAATAATAATAAAGTAAATCATAGGAATACCTAAACATAAAAGAAAAGAATATATACATACAAAATTAAGATAAGAATTTAAGTAGTTACAAAAATAAATATTATATTAAAGTATACTTTAAATTATATAAATCAGTTTTTGCCAATTCAGAAGTCAATCCCTTCGTCGGATCACTTCTTCAGCATACCTTCTACCTGATATTTTTATAAACTTAGTAATACGATGTTTAAAAGGTTTGTGTAGAGTTGTTTCTTTAGGTAACTTGTTAAAAACGAGCGGGGCAGTGAAATTAAATTGTCTTTGCCCAAAAGACGTTTTCTTTTTAGGTACTTCGAAATTAATTGTATTTTCCAGCCTTGCAACCCGTGTTTGTTGTGTACGATTAAAATTTACCTTGTCCTTGTGGAATTTTAAAAGTATGGTTTTAAGGTATAACTGTCTCGGGTCAAGAACGTTAAATATTCCAAACAAATCATCTGAAGGAAACATTCTCGATTTCTTGGTGATTATGCGTATTTTAAACATGTTCATGAATGAGCATGCTCTAAGCTAACAATCAAGCACACATGCTTATTACTGGCATGCTCTTGTCGAAATTCAAGTGAACCAATAAATAAAAATAGTTCCCGAGCTTCCGCACGCATTTTTTTATAATTTTTATTGTAAGATTTGAATCATTCTTGTCTTTTAATAAAGTTTTATGAGCATTATTTCTAGCTTTACTATTTTTATATAGTGGTGACGGAATATTCCAGACAGTCGTGATTCCTATAATAAGTCACGAAAAGTAATGTTTTGTCATCTCCCCAACGCGCCATTTTTGTTTCATCTGTCGCGGACTGAGAAGATCGCATCGATAACCGATACTAGCCGCGAATGACATTGGCATGCTCATAAGCAAGCCTGTTCACACATGCTCAAAAGATACCCCTTCCATCCGCAAATCAAATGAGCAAGCTCATAAATCAGCCGGCGGTTAATTTTTGAGCGTGCTAGTAATTTGAGCATGCCCATTACTAGCAGTGTGCGTACACACATTCTACTTAGTGGCAATAAATAGCTCAAGAAGCTCAATACTTCGCCTGCCCACGTGCCACTAATGTGTATCAGTACCTTTATACATTTAAAAAAAATTTACGATGAAGTTTGTTTGTATACACAACCACTCGAGCTTATATATTTACGCAACCAGTTTCGGCAACTATCGCTCTCTTCTTCAGGGTGATGAAAAGCTAATCAAACACACAATTATTATCCTCTGCTTAGAAAATCTCAAATTTAGAATTCTAATTTAAAAAAACAAAATATTTACACCATTATAGTATAAATATACAAGTTAATGTGGAAAACATTATATATTACGAAAAATTCATTCGTTTCAATACAAGTTAAATAAAATGATAAAAATCCTGCAGAGATTCCAATTAGAATTAAAATGTTTTAATTATTTTATTTCACTTGTATTAAAGGCGATAAATTTATCACATTCAATATAAGTTACGATAATGATAGTCCACCTTTTTACAAAAAATAAGTCAGAAATAGTGAAAAAAAAATGCAAACTTTGTTGTCGCATATCTCCGTGACTATTGATTCTCTCTCTGTGTGTTAGGTGTTGGTGCGGGAAGAAAGGGAGGAGGGGGGTCGTGACGTAAATGCCAGATACGCGATCGAGTGACTAAAAATGATAATACCGAACGGGGTTTAAATTTCAATATCGCTTTTGGTGGAAAGATTAGTCTAACACTATTATATCTATATTGAAAACCCGCCCCGCCCGCACCCGGCGGTAACCCAACATACAGTTCGTTCTCGTCTTTGAGCGCGACCTGTGACATCTCGATTACCAATATACACTCAATTATTATGTCCAAAATATCCGAAACAGTCCGGAATGGTGCAAGAACAATTGCCAATGAAGTATTAAAGTTTTGCGAAGCTGAAAAAGCGAAAAATGGACCGATATTACCGTCTGACACTTTGACAGACAGAACGGCCGCCATTACTGCACGGTTTCTTTAGTGCTGCCCGAGCAAATTTCTGTATTTAATACGACACCGGTCACCGGACACTGTACATAATGTGTTGTGGAAGAAATTTACACCCTGACAACTTCTGTTACGCGATAGGAACGCCCTCCCTCGCACGCCTAGTTATAGTCGTACGTCTATAGACGTCACTAGAAGAATCAACGAATTAGAAGCGAAGATAGAATTAAAAAAGGGTCGCTGAGGTGGAGGGGAGGAGACCTGGCATGATCAGATAGACCATATTTGGAGAACAGCCCTCTTGAAAGCTTAAACCACCGAAAAGCTTTCTGAAGGTGGACGAGTGGTTTTCCTGGGCAGAAGATTATGGACAGATCGAGACAAAATAAAGTTCCATCCCCTCTGCTTCTCCCCGTGGATTAATTAATTTATTAATTTATTTATTTTTACGCCCAAGGGCGCTTTTACAGGAAATAATATGAATGTACAATAGGTCTAATAAAATAGTGCGATTATACACAGTAACTTAAATTTGTTAAAATAAAATTCAATAAAAAAAAGGATTAAGTAATTAATACATCAACTTTTCAAAGCAAGAAAACATTTTGTGGCTTGACATTATTAAGACATTTAAGAATAAATTAAATACCATGTTTTAGACCACTTTATTGCTATATATTTGTCAACTAGTTTCGGTTGGACTCAACCTTCTACATGACAATTATAATATAGACAGTCTATATTATAATTGTCCTGAAGAAGGTTGATTCCAACCGAAACCAGTTGACAAACATATAGCAATAAAGTGGTTTAAAACATAGTAGTTAATTTATTCTTAAAAATTAATTCATTGAAAAATTTTACATGAAAAATGTTAATATACAATTAATATTATATAATAGTGCAATATATCGACGGCTCCTACGTATAATATCGTAACCCACAAATCGACGTTTTTTAGTTTTTTGTGTATTTCATATGTATTTAATTATATCTTTATTTCCAAGAAAGAAAAAAAAATATTTTGCAATAAATAACGTTTTTTTCGGACGTATTTTATCGTATCTCAAACAATCACATATTTTTTTACGAAGTATACTATCGTATGTAACACTTACGATGATTTGCGTTGGAAAATAACATAAAATAATTTTATTGTATGTAACACTTACGATAACATGTTGGAAAATGTATGTAACACTTACGATAACATACGTTGGAAAATAACATAAATAATTATGGTATGTAACACTTACGATAATATGCGTGAGAAAATAACATAAGAAAATTATCGTATGTAACACTTACGTTATTTTACGTCGCGTCTTTTCCGAAGTATAATATCGTATGTGCATTTCTACAAAAACCGTTAATAATTTCGACTTTTTGTGATTATTTATGAAACTACAGTATAAAGTAAAATATTGAAACGAAATTTCAAAAAAATTGGGCAATGTTTAGATTTATACCCGACGAAAATATGTTCAAATCCTTCTCCTGTAAAATTGAATTTTGTTGGTTACGATATTATACGTAGGAGCCGTGGATATTAGTATTTAAATGTTAAATTAAAAATCCATTAAAAAAAATTGAAAAATAATTATAAAAAGAAAACACGTAAGGTAAATATTTAAAAAATAAAGATATCAGACAACAAAATATAATTTATAAATTTGAAAAATAATTAACTCAATGCAGGTAAGAAAACACATTACATAAACAATACAAAAACTTGAGTAAGTATTTAAAAATCAAAAAAAAGACGATATACAATTTATATATCTGCGATAGGTGAAATGAAATTGCTTTAAAATTGGAGTCAGGATTATCCAAAATCAAAACATATTTAAAAGGGAAATGAGCAGTAATTAGGACACTTTAAAATAAATAAATATATATAATGGCGTGATGCTACGTAAGTTAGTGCACTGACTTCTAAATAGTTCATCAATCAATTTATATATATATATGTTATAATGAAGGTTTTCACGGGTGTTAGAAATGTTAGTATTAATTTCTTTGGGGGTAACCCGCGTCAAAATCTGGTCCTCAGAAGGACCATTCGTCAACCAACGTTTCGCCCGAATCACAACAGGCATCTTCAGGTGAAGATATATATATATATATATATATATATATCTATATAAAGAAACCCGTGTTTCCCTATCCGCCAAGTTTTCTTCACAACTAGATACGACCACCTCCTGGTGGTTATGGTGGTGGATAGCCCTTGGTGTCCCAATGAAAATGTGCGAGTTTGGTGGGGGTGGCTGAGCGTGGGTGGGAGTGGGTGACGAAAATGTGCTTTCTAGCTCATTGTTTTGTTATGGGAAGGCCGCAAATGCTTCAGATTATTTCAAAATAGGCGTGCCGACTGTGTCGGTGAGTCCAGAAGGTTCCGGAAAAACCTGCTCTAGAAAGTTCTGGAAGGAGAAGATTCCAGAAAATTCCCGAAAGTTCTATAAGGGTCTAAATTGAACGGTGGAATGTGTCGGTGTGTCTAGAAGGTATCTGTACATTCGATAATTTCTTGAATGTTCTAGAAGGTTCGCGAAAGTTCTATGACGATCCAAACAGAATACTAAAAATCTAGCCGCGTGGGCACAGCTAGTTCTATTATATTTTAGATCGTCTGAGATGATCACAATAACACTTGCAAAACACGCACGGCTTAAAGCTCTCCATTTATATCAAAGCTTTTCTCCTCCCACTTTCATTGCCAGAATGGATTTTTAACAGCAGACGAAAATGTACAGGGTGTCACATAGCTAGTAGCAAAAACTTCGGGGTGTCTCCTTCATTCAATTTTGAATAGAAAATATTCTTTACACTTCGGGTCGTCGAGAATTGTCCGGCTTATTTTTTGTAAAACGTTAGCTATCAAAAAAATAAGCAATTTCGCATATAAAATATTCATTTGCTTTGATACAAATCATATAAAATGATTAAAACCAAGAAGATTTTTTTGTCATTTTATTTGACTTGTACTAAAACGAGTGAATTTTTTATATTCCATATGTTACAACAGTCATAATCCAACGTTTTATCGAAAATAAGTCAGAAATATTGAAAAAAAAACGAGCGAGCCTTACAGTAGTCGCATATTATGTACATCTCACAATTAAACATATCACTAGAGCAGCAACAGAAATTAACATTAAAATTTTAAAAAGTTAATACATATATATTTATTAATTAGTAAATACAAGTAAATAAAATGTATGTGCATTTATTTATTACTGAATTTTGCCGCACTAGGTAGGTACTGTAAATCTACACACGCATTTTGTTTAGCAATGTGTTTGGTCAATTATATGTTTTTATTTATTTTCATAGATGGTGGTAGTGTGCCGCCATACATATTGCATGAAAACTTTGAATAAATATTTAAAAATAATCACATAAATTATACACAATTTGACAATGTAAATCATTAAAAGTAGTTATTGTTGACATTAATATAAAAAGAAAAAAAGTATTTATTGGATAGTTTCGAAGATATAAGCCAAACTATATCAAAATTACAACATCCACACGCTTGACACCAGCCTCGCAACATATATACAAAATCAGAAGCATTGGCTGGTAGTGTGCGTCTTCGCTGTGACGGTACTTGCTGGACATTGATTTGTTTATAAACGTGCTCCGCGCGCGCTCTTTTGTTAAATGAAATTGCGCGCGTCTTATTTCCTGTTACGCATTTCCGCCCATTTTCACGAAATAACTGCCACAGCTTACAGGAAAGCAAGAGGAAAGGTGTTACACGTCAAAAATGATGCAAAATTTGATATAAAGCGTAAAGGAATTTTTTCTGTTCAAAATCGAATGAAGACTCCCTACTTTATTTTTATTTTTACTACTAACTATGAGACACCCGTATAAACAACACCTTTCCTGATAGGGAATCTAATAGTTACATTGATGGATGCTACTGCATTATACCTCGTTCGCTAAGGGCATCTAAAACCAGGATCAAAATAGTTTTTTAAAGTAGAGTATTTCATTTTTTTTACTTATTAATTTCGATGCAGTATTAGTGGCTAACAGTGAAGCTGATCTGCAGTGCTTGGTATCCAGGATGTCCGATGTATGCAGAGTGAACTTCTGATGAATGTCAGCAAATCGAAAGTGATGGTATTCGAGAGAGACGAAAGAGTGACTAAGTGTGATGTAATTATAAACAACGAATGCTTAGAACAAGTGAACGAGTTTGTGTATTTGGGAAGTATGTTTAGTAGAGACGGCAAGGCTGAGAATGATATCGAAAGGAGAGTAACTGCGGGAAACAAAGTTAATGGTGCACTAAATGCAATTATGGCCAATAAGAATCTGTCAAAAGAAGCAAGACTAGCGGTACATAATGGCGTTCTAGTGCCAACCCTTATGTATGGAAGTGAAGCCTGGAATTGGCAAAAGAGGAATGAAAGTAGACTGAATGCGGTTGAAATGCGGTCACTAAGACGCTTGTGTGGAAAATCTTTGGTCGATAGAGTGAGGAATGAACAAATTAGAAGTGAATGCAATGCTGGCTGTAGTGTGGTAGATAGAATAAAGAAAGGAGTGCTGAGATGGTTTGGTCATGTGGAACGTATGAACGAGGAAAGGATGGTTAAGAAAATATATGAGGCGAATGTTGAAGGCAACAGGAATAGAGGGCGTCCGCGAAAGACCTGGCACGATCAGGTACTACAAGTATTTGAGGATGGCCCTGTTAAAAGCCGCAACAATCGTAGAACGTGTATGAGAAGATGTATGAATGTGGCCGAAGCAAAAGTGGTGTGCCAGGATAGAAGAGTGTGGCGTTGAATCCTCTCTGCCTACCCCTGCGGGGAAACGGCGTGATGGTTAGTTAGTTAGTTAGTTAGTTTACTTATTAATTATTTTAAGTTGCACTGTACAGTGGGCTGGGTTTCAAATCCTCACAGGGCAGAGATCGCGACAGATTCTATCGGAATTACACATCGGAATCATCTGTGTGGGTTTACGATTCATTTCTATTGTTGATTAATGAATCATGATTTTATTTCGGATCGCTTTTTTCAAGATGGCGAGCGTCATCGTGTCGACGACCTGTTTACGAGCAGAATTATTCTAAGCGAGGTGCGGAGAAACGAGGTATGTAATCTTGTAATATGCACCTAAATGGTAAGTGGACCCGAAGTGCTACGAGCGCGAATGTAACAAAGTCGCATTAATATTATTAATATTTAAACTTTATGGTTAGACATTATAACTAGGGATGGGTCGTCCACGCCCGTCCATCGACGAGACGATCAACTAGTTGAATTCGTCAACTAGTTGACGCATCGACTTCGTTACGCGACTATCGTTGGCTATTTTTATTACGTTAATTTTTAAAATTTAAAGAAGTTCGGAGGAATATAGTTTCGGGGAAAGTAAAACCGCTACTTGAGCTTATATGTAAAAAGAAATATTTTATTATTTATTTGTTTACGCACATTATAGGCTTTTACATATTGTTTTATATACTTCTTTCTATATATAATAATATAAGAAAGAAGTAGGTATACACAACAATATCAGGTGTAAGCAGTAAAATACAAATATAAACTATATATATAAGCAGTGAAAGTATTGGGTATAAGCATTAAAATATGAGTATAAAAATTAAAAATATAAATAAGTACAAAGCAGTAATGTGTGTATAAAAAAATATATTAGGTATATATCATTACATGTGTACAGGGTTATATGGAAAACATTAATAACCTCGCAGGACTATATTCCTGCCTTGATTATGAGTCGAAAGCTATCATGACCTAATATCAATAGTTATGGAGATATGCGACATCAAAGTTTGAATTTTTTCAATATATCTGACTTATTTTTTGGAAAACGTTGGACTATCACTACACTAACTCAAATCGATTACGAAAAATTCATTCGTTTCAATACAAGTTAAATAAAATGATAAAAACCTTTACATTTATTTATTATTTATAAATTTATAAATAAATACATAATTTAAAAATACTTTACATTTGAGATGTTATCTAGAAATTTATTGAAGAATAAATCTATCAAAGTCAGGCTTTGTGGCGATATTATTAATAAATAAATATATCTGTATTATTTGTCAACTTTAGTTTAAGGCTCAATCTGAGAAAAGGAACATTGTTCCCGAAACATGTAAAAAATCAATAAAAAGTGGTGTAAACAAAATTATAATAGATTTATTTTTTTATCTATAAAGTTGAAAATAGATCAACTAGTTGACGAATTCAACTAGTTGATCGTCTCGTCGATGGACGGACGTGGACGACCCATCCCTAATTATAACAGTGTTAGTTAAATCAGTATAAAACACTACCAAATTTTAGATCTACAGGTTTCTTCGTCAGGACCAACACTACACTACTATGTTCACAACACTATACACCACAACCATAGTATTGTTAACCTTTCTAGTAAAACTCAATGTCTGTCTGTCTGTCTGCCTGTTCTCTATACAAACCTATACTGTTTGTCCGATTCAATTCAAATTTTGCATACTTTATGCTTTAAGACACAGCGGGTAATATAGGCGACATTTCCCGCCTATTCTTTTACCCCTTCCCTCCCCCTGATATATTGATATTTTCCCCCTATTACGTTACCCCTTCCTTCGATACAAATCTGTACCGTCCGACCGATCGGACTCAAATTTTGGAAACTTATTCTTTAGGACCCGGCGGGCAATGTAGGCGACATTTTCTCACTCCCCTTTTACCCTTTCCCCTCCCTTTAATATATTTTCGATGCAAATCTATACCGTTTAAATCGAAACCTTTGTTTCCCTCCACAAATTTATTTACAACTTAATCCTTAACCCGTGCAACGCCGGTTACGAAAAGCTAGTATGTTATATAATTCGGAATAATATCATTTATACATTAAAAAGAATATTGCTTAATATTACATTTCTTCTATATGATAGCTTCACTTAGTGAAATAACTACACTGGTTGAGTGTAGTTATTATTATAGTTATTAGAACCATAATCAATTCGGTTCGAAGAAATGTATAATTTATGAATATTAAAAATTTGTGTTAAACCCTTTCGATCCTCAATGAATGAACTTTATAGAACGACTTTATAGACCACAGATTGAAATTATATTCTAGATAGCGGGGGCGTGCAGAGGGAACATCGCAGCATGACTTTTACGAAACCAATTATTTGGAAAAAAAATCCGAATACAACATATGTTTCGTAATATTTGTATCACAATTGTTATCATAGTTTCATATTTTGATATATCATAAAAATATGTAGCATAAATATTTGATTTCTATTTTTTTTCCCAAATAAACGTTTACAAAAAAATCATGCTTCAATGTTACTACACTCGCCTGATAGATAGCTAATACTAATTTACTTACTTACCATCACGCCGTTTCCCCGTGGGGGGTAGGCAGAGAGGATAGAGCGCCATACTCTTTTGTCCTGACATACAACTCTCGCCTCATCCACATTCATACATCTTCGCATGCAGGCTCGCCGGTTGTTGAGACTTCTAACGGGACCATCTTCCAGTGTCTGGTCATGCCACGTCTTCCGCGGTCGCCCTCTCTTTCTGGCGCCATCAACGCTTGCATTATATATCTTTCTTACCTCATTCTTTCCTCATTCATTCGCTCAACATGCCCAAACCATCTGAGCGACCCTTTTTTAATTCTATTAATTATGCTAAGATCAGCTTTACATTCATTCCTAATATCTGCATTCTTTACTCTATCATAAATTGATTTGTCACGCATACGTCTGAGGGATCTCATCTCCACTGCATTCAATGTACTTTCTTTCCTCTTCTACCAGCTCCAGGCTTCGCTTCCATACATCAGCGTTAATAGGTAATTTTTGTGTATAGAAATTATTCTCAATTTTTTTGCCCAGAAGATCGGACGAGTTCTTGCAGTGACGCGTGTCCGATCAAACCCGTTGCCAAATTGTTAGATGGACCAGCCACGCCGCTCTGGTAATCAATCTGTCATTTAATTTGTGTACGGCACATGAAGTCAGCTATAATCGGTTGCTAGGCAATGAAGCTGTCAACAATTAAGCCCAGCGAAGTGAGTTAGTTTTCAACGAAAGTGATTTTCTTAGACATAATGTGAAAATGAAAATGGGGACGTAATATATGATGACAGAGAACTAACAGAGGCGTTGCTCAAACACACTCAAGTCGGAAACCACGTCCGGTGTTACTTATGTAGACATTTTGTTAATATTTAAAGCATTAACTTTGAGGTTAGACATTATAACAGATTGTAAGTTAAGTTAAGTTAGTGTGAATTGTCCAATATACAGGGTTATTTGGAAAACATTAATAACCTCGCAAGACTACATTCCTGCCTTGATTATGAGTCTAAATGGAGATATGCGACATGAAAGTTAGCATTTTTTTTCCAATATTTACGACTTATTTTTTCTGAAATGTTGGACTATCATTGCGGTAACTTATATCGAATAAGAAAAATTCATTCCCTTTAATACAAGTCAAATAAAAAAATAAAAACATTCCAATTGGAGAACACTCCAAATGGAAATTTTTCAGGGTTTTCTGTTCTTTCTTGTGTATGTTTTAGCCTTTACATTTTATCTCCATGTTTGCTGTGTTCAAATTTAAGTGATGAAAAGCATTTAAACCTATAAAAGACAAAAGACTAATTAATAAGATTAATGCATATTCAGAGGACCTATTTTTCAGTTACGCTACTGAGAGAAATGTATCGTCGCACTTTAGCTTCCCTTTATACCCTCGAAAGGTAAAAATACAACACAAATAAAAACAAAAAACATACCTATTGTCTTACAGTCTGTCAAGAAAGTCTTGACAAATAATTGAGGGCGCTGCTATCGTTCACATGGTAACACTATTTAAAGATTAACTGTGTTAAAGCAAAACACTGTAAGCGAAATTTTTTTCGTAATTATTTTTTTGTTCCTTCAAAATGATTTTTTATCAACCTATAAGACACAAAAGTGTTACATACTTTACTTATTTTTACTTCCAGACATAAAAAACCTCCAGCAAATTATAAATATTAGAACATACACTAGTATGGCTGTCTGTATCCGACTGCGGTGTGATTTTATATAATATAATTAATTGAAATAAATTGATTAAGGGAAAAATAAAAAAGACATAATTATTGTAATATAAAAGTATTTAATAAAATCAATTAAGTTAAAAAAAACAGAGTATAGAAAAAATATTTTAATGGTTATTGAAAAATTAAAAAAAAAAGAAATACTCAACTACCACCTAATCATAATCGGAATCTAAATATTCTATATCTTGAAAAGTCTCTTGATCAGAAGAGTCAATATATTCGACGCCAGAAATATCTGATTCGAAGTCACTGTCATTATTTACTAGCATTACAAGATCATCCATATTTTCGTAAAGTGTGAAACCACGGTCATAATATTCCTTTTCGACTTTTTCAACATGTTGGCAGCAGTTTTTCCAATCATCGGTCCTAATACTGTCAAATGATTCGATTGTTAAGTTAACAATATTTTGTCCTCCAACATTTTTTTGAGCTACTTTCCTTTTGATAAGTGCCCAAATTGTAAATTTGCCTCCGGTTGAATTTCCCTCCTTGACAATTCTTCTTACAGAACTCACGGATGTGCCTGAAAAAAAAACATTGAAATTCATGAGCAACACATTAATTTATTTTTCTAGAATCAGTTTCAGAGTTACTCAGTTTAGCTACTTATCACACTCCCAATGAGCTGATGCTAATGTTCGGCAATATATTTTTGTATTTTAAGTACATTAAATAAATTAAATATGAACAAAGAAGAAAAATGTCGTAGTAGTAATACGCTTCGTCTAACCTAAATGGCGTTTACCGTGTTTTGTTCCTTGACGGTCACTACAATCTGTCATCTGACATTTATTAGATACATTCGAAACAAATTAAATACCCTAGAATGTAGTCTAATAGACTTGTTATACATTTAAATGTTAAAATTAATCAAGAAAAACCATTTTAAAGTATAATGAACACAGTACTTACCAGTCATTTGAGATGTTCGCTCGAAAACATTATTGATGTCACATGATAGCTTTCCGGCTTCAGACTCCGCCAAACACTGCGTATACACACTAAAAATTATCCGCCTAGATTCACTACGAATTGTTTTACTCACATTATTGTTTTTAAAGTCTTTAAACGTTAAAAAATATTAAAAACAAAGAATCCACCACTTCTTAAACAAACCCAAACTAACCTGAAACCAAAACAACACAAGAAAATGACAAGAATGACGGAACTGCTAGTATTGCCAGTAAAATAAATTGTTGTTTCTCAGTTTACCCACGATCAAGACTTTATTGACAGACTGTACATTCTGATCAAATTCTGTTCGCAGACATCGCGCCGCTTGTATTTCTCACTTTACAAAAATGCAAATTAACAGTTTTTCAATTATATGACGGTTCATGAAGGCTTAATCCTTGGCTTTACCCAACCGAGTTTCTCCAGGCTATGCTTGGCTACAATAGTCTAGAGACTAGAAGGAATGTGTATTTGATTACACATGTTTATCGATTGTTGCGCGGTATGATCGACAATACTGAAATTATGCAGAGCATTGGTTTGTATGTTCCTGATAATTACATTAGACATCGTCAGCATAGATTGTTTCACATTCCAATATACAGGACCAACCTGCCGATGGTTATGCCTGTTGGAAGAGCCACAGCTATGCTGAACAAAACCGCTTTGGGTATTGATATATTCCATGTGTCTGAGGGGGTTTTCCGAAGCGGGATTCTCCTACACCTTTGACCAGATTTTATGTTATTTTTAATTTATTAAATATTTTTATTTTGATATATACTTCCATAATATGTATGCCTTGAACACTTAGTTTGTAATGTAAATATTATTAAATAAATTGAATTGAATTGATCATCATACGGTCTGGTACATTTGGGATTTTTTATAAAAAATATTATTTTGAATAAATGTCACATTCCCTGGCTCGGAGTCAATTCTGCATCTCAGCCAGTGAATCTCGTGCGATCTCACACCGAGCGACAACACAATATTTGTGTCATTATATATAAATAAATAGATTACTTGTCTAAGACCACTAATGAGTTTAAGATGATTACACAACTAGTTTCGACAACTACCGATGTTGTCATCAACGGGTGATGATTTAAACTGAAGCATAAGAGTAAAATTAATTATCTAAGGTACTGATAGAGGTGGGTGGAGTTATGTTTGGGGGGAGGGGGTTAGCTGGGGGTGGGGTTTGAGTTAACGGGAATAAAGTAAGGAGTGGTGAAGAATTTTGAAATATTATGTTATTGATTAGAGTTTTATTAGAATTTAAATTTTTTTGTATTTCTAAATTTTCGAGATTGTTCATTATTTGGCCTTTATATTTAACAGGGTGTAATAGTTTAAGTGTATGGGAATGGAAAGAATGATTGGTGTTAATAATGTGGTTAGCAAATTCTGAAAAATATTTGTGTCCATTACAAATATCGCTTAAATAGCGTGGAGCACTTTTACCTGAAATTCTGGAACATTGGTGCACATCCAGAATAATCGTGACGCATCTGGGAGACTCCAAACATGTGTATAAATGCGGGACCGCGCGTCATGGCTTCAAACACCTCTGCCCCTATAAAAAAAAAACATACAATTGTCGAGCTGTGAGCATTGGTTATACAGGGTTATTTGGTAAAAAAATAAATAACCTTGGAGGACTATATTCCTGCCTTGATTATTAGTCGAAAATGTTCATGCCATCATAACCTAATATCAATAGTTATGGAGATATGCGACATCAAAGTTTTCATTTATTTTTCAATATTTCTGATTTATTTTTTGTAAAACGTTGGACTATCATTGCAGTAACTCATATCGATTACGAAAAATTCATTCGATTCAACACAAGTTAAATAAAATTATTAAAACCCTGAAAAAATTCCAATTGGAATGTTTTCCAATTGGAATTTGAAGGTTTTTTTTTTATTTGACTTGTATTAAAGGGAATGAATTTTTCATATTCGATATAAGTTACTGTAATGATATTTCACAAAAAATAAGTCAGAAATATTGAAAAAAAAAAGTTAACTTTGATGTCGCGTATCTCTTTAACTATTGATATAAGGTCATAATAGCTTTAACATTTTCGACTCATAATCAAAGCAGGAATATAGTCCTGCGAGGTTATTAATGTTTTCCAAATAATCCTGTATATAGCAGTCAGTTGTAATGTAGTTGATTCGAAAAGTCTTGTGCGCATGCTTATTTTTGTGCATGCTCTAACAACTGTACGCACTTGCTCGTTGTTAGTAGTAGTAGTAGTAGTAGTAGTAGTAGTAGTAGTAGTAGTAGTAGTAGTAGTAGTAGTAGTAGTAGTAGTAGTAGTAGTAGTAGTTAGTTACTGTTCTTGTCATAGAATAGAGACGCCCTTGTTGAAAATGGAAACTTTTCAAACTGAAATAGGAAATTCAAGTGAACCAATTCCATCCGCGCATTTTTCATTTTAGTTTTTATAATTTTTATTGTAAGATTTGAATCATTCATGTATTTTAATAAAGTTGCGTAAGCATTATTTCTTGCTATATTGTTTTTACATAGCGGT
Source organism: Agrypnia vestita (assembly GCA_016648135.1). NCBI lineage: Eukaryota > Metazoa > Arthropoda > Insecta > Trichoptera > Phryganeidae > Agrypnia > Agrypnia vestita. The sequence goes on from JADDOH010004706.1 coordinate 249,385, forward strand.
GACCGAGTATTCCACAGACATTCCTCACACAAAGTCACGAAAAGTAATTTTTTGTCATCTCCCCAACGCGCCATATTCGTTTCATCTGTCGCGGACTGAGGAGATCGCATCGATAATCGATACTAGCCACGAATGACATAAGCATGCTCAGAGGCAAGCCTGTTCACACATGCTCAAACGATACCCCTTCCACCCGCAAATCAAATGAGCATGCTCATAATCAACCGGGGGTTGATTTTTGAGCGTGCTAGTAATGAGTATGCCTATTACTGGCAATGTGCGTACACACATGACACTATATAGCAATGGCTTAAGAAGGTCAATATGCGCATGCTCACGTGCCACTAATAAGCGTGTGTATCAGTACCTTATAGCGATTAATTGTAATGCAGTTGCTGCGAAATCGCTATCATAACAATATGCATGATGACAGTATTAAAAAATATGTGATTTTAGAGAAGAAATATTTTTAAAAGATTCTAAAAATTGATGATTTAATATACACGTTGAGTTTAATAAGATTTTCAATAAAATAAAAGTATAAAATTCTGCATTCGGCTATTTCAACTGAAATATCGACCAGATCGAATAACGTCACGCCTATGTAACCATAACGTGTCTCTTGAACTGTTGTCATAGACAGAATGCAACGTTTACTTATTACATAGGCTTGACGTCACGTAAACGCCATTGCCGCCTCTACTACTACTACTACTACAGCCAGCATTGAATTCACTTCTAATTTGTTCATTCCTCACTCTATCGACCAAAGATTTTCCACACAAGCGTTTTAGTGACCGCATTTCAACCGCATTCAGTCTACTTTCATTCCTCTTTTGCCAATTCCAGGCTTCACTTCCATACATAAGGGTTGGCACTAGAACGCCATTATGTACCGCTAGTCTTGCTTCTTTTGAAAGATTCTTATTGGCCATAATTGCATTTAGTGCACCATTAACTTTGTTTCCCGCAGTTACTCTCCTTTCGATATCATTCTCAGCCTTGCCGTCTCTACTAAACATACTTCCCAAGTACACAAACTCATTCACTTGTTCTAAGCATGTGTTGTTTACAATTACATCACACTTCGTCATTATTTCTTCTCTCTCAAACACCGTCACTTTCGATTTGCTGACATTCATCATATGTTCACTCTGCATGCGTACATTGGACATCCTGGACACCAGGCACTGAAGATCAGCTTCACTATTAGCCACTTCTTCTTCTTCTTCTTCTTCTTCATCAGCCTTCGTCTCTCCACTGCTGGATATAGGCCTCTTCCATACCCTTCCATCCTTCCTTGTTGTTTGCTAATTGTAGCCATTTCTTTCCCCCCACAGCGGCTATATCGTCGGCCCATCTCTTTTGAGGTTTTCCGATGCCTCTTTTATACTCCCAAAGTCTCTATTTCAGAACTCTGGGAGGCCATCTTGTAGCATCCTGCCTTGCAACATGTCCTACCCAATGCCATTTTAGCTTCGCTACACGATCCATGATATCCACTACTCTAGTTCTGCGCCTAATTTCGTCGTTTCTAATTCTATCTCTTAGGCTTACTCCAAGCACGGATCTCTCCATGGATCGTTGCGTGCATTTGAGCTTTTCTACACTTTTCTTTGTAAGGGCCATAGTCTCCACTCCATACGTCATCACTGGCAGTATGCATGATTCAAAGGCTTTTCTTTATAGGCTAATTGGGATCTCTTTGTTCTCGAAGATATGTTTGAGTTTGCCAAAAGCAGCCCAACTCATTCCTATTCGTCTTGGTAATTCTGCTGTTTGGTTATCTTTGTTCATTTTTATCTTGTGTCCTAGGTATATACATTCATCTACTATTCCAATATTATTATCATTCATAGGGATGACTTTGTTCTCTGGACTCGGTTATTAGCCACTAATTTATATATTTTACATACCTGAAGAAGACGTGGATCTGACTGGAGACCCTGGAGCCAACTTGTGAAGACGACCCGGGAACGAAACATGTGGACATCACCAGCCGTCTCTCGTCCGATGACACGAAGTGACAACTACTAAAAGGAAGAAAAATAAGAAGATTGATTAAGATTGAACTGTTACAAGGGACAAAATAACCGAAATTCTGACACGAACCATGCGTACGTGCCGTAAAGTCGTAAGCTATCATTTATTACTTAGCACTTACAAACTAAATGAAATAAAGTAATTTAAATTTATTCAATGTCTATCTACATCCTGTATAGTACAACACTAATTTATATTTTAATTACTGTATAATTAAGTTGTCAGCACTTACAACGATCAAACATTAACAACATGTTTTCATGTTTTTAAAATGCACCCCAAATATATTTGCTGGCCATCTTAATCAATTTTATCGAACGAGGCAGTTACTCAAACAAATCGATTTTTCAGGGGGGCACTTTTACGTTTCAAACCGGATTTCTAATTTTTTTTTTAATCTTCTCAAATTTTGTTTTGTGAGTGTAGGTAATATTTAAGACGATCTTACTAGTAATTGTGATATTTTATTATAATTTAAATTCATACCTACTTTGCTATTACATGGAAGTAAAATGGTTAACTGATTTACAAGTTTTGTAAAATTCATATTTTTATCTGTTAAATATTGCATTTGCGATACTGCTGTAGGTAGGCAATCGTGGCCTAAACCTAAAAATGGTACTAACTCAAATACCTAAAATACTGAGTTGTTCATCCGTATTCTGAAAATAACAATGTCTGGATCTTTAAGATCTTTATCCCAACACTTAATAGACGATAATAAAAATTAAAAATGTCCAGAGCAGATTTTGTAATTCTACGGCTCAAATACACTGTATTAGAAGATGATATAAGAAGATTGTTTCTTACAGTCGTATTAATTTCTTCATCCACAGCGTCCAGATGAAATATCGTGGCTAAACTTGTCATGGCGGCGTTACCGCGTATTCAAATCTTCCCATCTTGACATTTGACAGATAACAATTTACATCTTTCTCTCTCCCTCATACAAACAAACACCGACGTAAAGCTATCTCTCGTTTATTTTTAATTTTTATTATCGTCTATTAAGTGTTGGGATAAAGATCTTAAAGATCCAAACATATCTGTCAAAAAATGTCAAGGTGGGAAGATTTGAATACGCGGTAACGCCGAACGCGGTCATTATAAGTTTAGCCATGATATTTCATCTGGACGCTGTGGATGAAGAATTAATACGATTGTAAGAAACAATCTTTCTCATATCATCTTTTAATACAGTGCATTTGAGCCGTAGAATTACAAAATCCGCTCTGGACATTTTTAATTTTTATTATCGTTTATTAAGTGTTGGGATAAAGATCTTAAAGATCCAGACATTGTTATTTTCAGAATCGGGCCGACTGCCTCGTTCTTTGGGGCAGTCGATATATTAATTTAATAAAATAACACATAAGATGCCTCAATGAAAACAACTTCTCCGAATTTTCGAATCACATTTTAGAGTCCAATCTTAATTTTGATATAAAAACGGGGGTAAAAAATATTAAATATTAATAATAAAACCTTAAAACTTAATAATATGAAATTTTTCATATTCGTAAAGCCATAAAAAACATTCCTCTACTTAACGATCAAATAAATTTTCCCTATATGTCTCTGTTTGATTTAAAATAATCAGGTAAAACCCAAGATTTGTCAACACTACTAATTCTTAAACTTAGTGCATGTTGGCCTTTAGTATTTTGTGAAGGTGTTGTTGTGTAAATAATACTCTATAGTTGTGGTGTGTAGTGATATTACATGCTAGTATAGTGGTTGTCCTGACGAAGATACAGTCTATAAACCTGTAGACAAAAAGTAATTTTTAGTGGTTATATACTAACATGTAAATAACATTTTGGAAAAAAACATGTTTCACAATTTCGATAGTGAATTATTCCTGATAAAGCACCAAAGTATGATATATATTCGGACGTCTTTGTAAAATGCCACGCCAACTATACAATTTTATTTGAGAGTTATGTTATTTAATTATCATCAGTAATTCGAATATCCTAAATAGGCATGATGAATGAAAAAAATGATCCAGTTTTAATATACACATTGAGATTAATAAGATTATCGATAAAATAAAAGTATAAAATTCTGCAATCCGCCATTTTAACTGAAACACCGGTCAGAGAGAATGACGTCACGCCTCAGTACCCATCACCGTGTCTTTGAACCGTTGCCATAGACACAATTCAATGTTTACTGAGGCTTGAAGTCACGCAGACGAAATGACAGCTGCGGGCGTTTTTGCGCGAAATTAAAAATATGTAGATGTAAATGCAATTATTTGTGTAAAAACTTAGCTTACCACTGAAATAATGTTATTTTCGGTAATAGTAGACGTGTACCTACAATATAGAATGTTATTTCAAAATCTGTCATACCTATCGCAATTTTTAGCGGAGATTGGAACGAATTTGTTAATTTACCATCGAAACTAAGGAGCACATTATTCAAAAAAAGGTCCACATTAGGAATAGCATAGAAACGTAATCTTCTATTTAGATCTCAGTTTATAGTCTGGAGCTCATTATATTATGTAATAGATGTGAGGAACGTATGTCGCGACGCCAGAAAGAGACTGCATGACAGAGAGAGAGAATGTATAAAAAGGCGCGTGAATGTCTAGTCGAGCCTCTCAAGTCATACAAAACAAATCACTTAAAATCATATACAACACATCACCCAGAACAAATATTAAAAAGATGCACCATCAGCACAAGGTGGACACAATTAAACAATGCTTCCACAAATTATCAGACAATTTCCACAAATCATGCACTTTTCCATTACAAGAAAATTCACTAATCCGTAATCTCGGTTCATATGAACACGATATTAGTCTTCTGCCTTTCAGATACCGATACAGACTGCCCCGTCATTACTTCATGAAGCAACATAATGCGCTCGATCCTCCGGAGCGAGCGCATCAAGGCTGACAGCATCGACTTGTGCACCGAAATTATGATCTGTAAATAAATAAATATTATTTAAGTCGTAGTTGAATTTTTTATTATAGTTACTATTAATTTATAATAAGGCGGCGCTATACAAAAAGTGTCGCGCCTAGTTAATTTCACCTTTTTAAATATCACGTAAAATGTTTAGTGGGTTTTTTATTAAAATTTTTTTACCCTTTCGAATTCATGTAAAATATAAAACATACGATGTTTATTACAATAAGTAGTTAGCAAAAGTGTCAAAGTTATAGAACTGACGCACTTGTAGAAGTAGAACTAGGCGGTCTAGCCGCATGTAAAGTACTCAGAGTATCGTAGACTCTAAGGAATCGAAAAAAAAATCGAGTCGAGCCTCTTTTACTACCATAGTTATCCAGACCGCATCTTACTGCATAAACGATTGTCTAAACCATTATTGTTACCAAATAAATACTTACGAGAACGAAGTCTTTACTGGAAGCAACCTCATCCCGAAACAAGAGTATTACATATTATAACACGTATATTTTTGGAAATAATTAATAAAATTAATTTAATTTTTTTATAAAGTAATGGCACATATTTAAAAATTATCATTAAAGTTGAAAAATTATGATCTACATATAATGGTGTGCTTGTAGCAAGACATAAATATACGAAATTAGAAAAATCTTTAATCAATAATGTAAAATCTCAAATCGAACTACTAAGAATAGTGACAAAGTGAATGAAATCAAGTCAATATTAATTATTTAGAAACTGTTGTAAAATTATATTCACGGTCGAGGGCCCGTCAATTTGTGCAACGTCACTTCA